>JASAND010031571.1:0-22575 GCA_030248195.1 Trissonchulus latispiculum | reverse complement strand
CGATCTTGTAACATGCTGTGAGAATTTTTAAACTGGCAATGTCAAGGCGTGCACGTGGCAATTCGAATGGAGGTCTATGTAACCAGAATCCTAGAAGAGTTAGAAGTGACCAGGATACTAGAAACAATTGGTTTGGCTTGTCATTATTTTGCCAAGATTCGAGAAAAGCGGCATGGAGCATGGTCTGGCGTGAAACTTTCAAAAAACCACCAGCCCATTAAACTTACAGGGATTTACTTGCATCTAACTGGAACTTTTGAGCTGAACATGGTCCACCTCATCAGAGCTTGTAATTATCTTGGAGTAATCTTTATAGTCCAGCTGTTAAGAAGCTGGATTAAGATGGTTATGGCTCGTATCGCTCTGTCAAGAAACGACAAAATTCAATTTAAAGCATTAAGTTACCGCATAGCGAGTAGGTATTTAAAAAGTTATATGGTTTGGCAGATGCATCGTATAGCGTTTGTTTGTAGATTGCACTCTTCCAGCGAGCGCATTGGAGGACGTGAACTTGGACTATGAACCGAGAAAACAGTCATATATGCCGCTGGACGTTGTGTATTTTGGATGTAAAAACAAATATACTTTGAATGGAGATTTCAAAGCTTCCTGCCTTTCTACTGGACAGTTTACTGATCTGCCAAGTTGCATTAAAGGTAGTCAAACAGTTATTCATAATTTCTGAAATTCACCCTTGAAAAGAAGCAGAGCCGCTAGAGACAGGACAGGGATAATATTTTTAATAAAGGTCCATTAAAATCCCATAAGCTATGAAAAAGTTGTTGAAAAAATTTGAAAAAAGCAATGAAATAAATAAAATGTCCCAAGTTTGAAATTCGATTAATTGAAATTGAAATTAACTTTGGTTTATTGTATATGATGTAAATTGAAAAGTCATAAATGGAAAACCGTTTGGTTAATCGCGATGTTTTGTCGAAACTTGGGTTTAACATGGATTACCGTATGTTTATATTCAATGTGTACAGTATTCCGTGGAACATTTGGGAGAACATTTGAACAAATTTATATAACCGATCTCTTGTGCAAAACAATTCCCAAGAATTGTAATGATTTTCGACGAAACGTCATACTCACAGCGTTTGAATTTAAAACTGGCAACTGAATATATAATTCATATCAATTTAGCTATCAGCTATCAATTTTAATTTGGAAAAACTGCCCTTAGAAAAAAGTAGTTGGTGGGTGCTCAGGTCAGCAACTGACCAGATGAACTTTTCAAAATTGCAAAGTGCTGAAATCATGCAGGTCTGAGATTGGACCAGGTGCCATCATACTACTCGGTTGACTGTGTGGTTTCGACTAGCGAGACTGCTAACACTGACTTCTACATATCTACATTTCGGCGCTGAAACATAGTTAACATAACTGATACTTAATGCATTTTAGCTTGTCCACCACCCAACATACAGAATGGTTATGTGACGGAAAGCGGTCCTTTCCTTGATGGAGAACGAGTGTCCGTCGTGTGCAATGCAGGATACATCGGGAGTAACACAACAACCTGTCGAGATGGACTCTGGGAACGTCTTCCGGAGTGTAGATCTGTTGAGGGCTCAGGTGCTTTTGGCAAACAAAAGAACTTAAGAACTGTTGCATTACTATTCATATTTACGTAGTTCACCCGAATAATAGCTCCAAAATTCTTTCTTACCAACTGCTTTAGTTAAGGTGTTGATTCCTTTTCGAGGCGCCAACTTTGAACCATTATTACTCACTTGGAGTTATGAGGCTATTTTTATATCAAAATGCAGCTTAACAGCTTTTCTCTTCTTATATGAATATAATGAAACTAATTTTGGTTTTTTCCGAAGTGTTTTACTGCACTTGTATAGTGTAATTTTCCAGATATTTTATAGACTGAAATAATTTTTTCGTGAGACATCGGTTAGATCATTCGATACCTTCCATCAAATAGGGAACCTTGTTTAGTTATTATGAAATCGCTCTTCGTTATGGAGATATTAGCTAAAATGCATGCGCAACCTGGATTTTAACTGCTTTCGTAACTTTGGCAAATGACCACTTTAGCTAGTGTGAAGTTTGACTCTACGAGAGTTAGTAAAATACTGTTGTCTATCTGATTATTAGGTTAGAATCCTAGATTACAAGTTTAAACCAGTGGTGTGTGATGTTGGAGCAATGTACGGACCTGATCAACTCGACCTCGACGAAAGCGATTACAATGATTTAATAATTTTCACGCACACTCAACGAGACAGGTTAATATAAAATGACAAAAGCACGGTTAAACGAATTGAGAAAATACCGGACGAAGATAGCGAATACTCAAAATTCAATCACAAATAACCTAGAACTTTCCCGAAACTTACAGCAAGCAACCTTACCACGCCAAGCACCCAACCAACTGACTAACAAATTCCCCGAATCTAACGAATCGTAGATATTAGCTAACTGACTTACAAATTTAGACAGAGGAAAAGAAAAAACACTAAGCGTTGGCGAAATGTATCACTAAACTACTGAGGTTTAACACCTCAATGATAATTCATATATCTTTCCTGCCGGTGCTAACTTCACACCAGAAAGCTACAATCGAGACAACTACAAAGGATCCCGGGGTAATTTTGTGTGGAACACATCTGCTAGGTGGCAACACTCCTGCTTGCATACTAAATGCTCCACAATTGCTGGAAAATTCTGCTACATTACTACATTTTTTATAATAGCTGCCTTCGGGATAAAGAGTTGGAAGGTGACCATGACGTTGCAACGTGACCACCTCTCCCCTGCGAAGGGGTGCTAGGTGCACCAGAGTCACGCATTCGAAAATAGACACACCCCCGGGTTTGCTTCTGATCCCACCCATCTGCGCTAGGGGTTTGTAGCGTCGAAAGACGCTGTGCTCCACTGCTATGCGCATGAGCACTTAATGGAGATTAGATAACCCTGAGCCGAGAGGCCACACGACGGGCTCCCTCCCGCCTCCCACTGGGGACGGCATCCAGCCGACATAGCGAGGGTCATACTAGATATGACTGATGGGGAGAAGCAAAGGTGGCAACACCAATCTATACCTAGCGAGATTCCCGAACAAAGAGAGTGAGATGACCATGACTCGGATAAATGTCTTCTATGAGCCCTTCAAATCGTCACCCTTACTTTAATTTTATAGCTTGTGTAGCCGAAGGAATTATAGATTATTTGATTTTTATAAAAATGACAATTTTTCGACGCGAAAAACAAAGAAATTGGCTATATTTCACGATAGAGAAAGGCTCGAAAGTGGCTTTAAAAAGCAAAAATGTGAAGCTTAATGAGAGAGATAGAGATCAATGACAGACTAGGACAGACTCATTTACATGCTAATCATTAGTCTACGAACTTCCCCTTACAGGTATATATATATATATACATACATACAACATACATACACACACACGCGCACGCACACACACAAACACACACACACACACGCACACACACACACACACACACACACACACACACACACACACACACACACACACACACACACACACACACACACACACACACACACACATGTATGTCAACGTGATATTGTGAAATCACGGATTTCGCGAAATTCCTGAAAATTTCAGGGATTTCACAGAATCCCTAACATTTTCAGGGAGATTGTGAAACTCATGTCAAAACCTGCTTATTTCACAGTTTTCCTGAGTGATTAAGGGATTTCACAAAATCCCGTGTCACTTTTAGGGAAATTGTGAAATGATTAATTTAGTTGAATTTCAGGAACTTTTGTTGTAAATTTGAAAATGCAAATTTTTATAAATTTATACGTTTGCTGTTATATTGTTGCAGATATATATATATATATATATATATATATATATATATATATATATATATATATATATAATATTTAATTCTAGGTTTGTTTTATTCGCTTACTTCGTCAATCTATATCTGAAACTAACAGGTACACATTGTCTTGCTGTTGTTCGTTATTATTACCTACTATCAAAATTAAATTGGGATAGGTAACTTTATTAAAAAATTAAATCTTGAGTTGTCGCAATTTAAAATGACAATCTAAGTAAATCAATCAAACTTTGCAATTATACTTTGCAGCAGTTTATTTTTTTAATAAAGTACCTATTCCAATTTAATTTAGATAGTAATAATAACGAACAACAGCAAGACACTGTGTACCTGTTAGTTTCAGATATAGATTGACGAAGTAAGCGAATAAGACAAACCTAGAATAAAATATTATGGATATCTGCAATAATTTAATAGCAAATTTATATAACATTTACATTTTCAAATTTACAACAAAGGTTCCTGACATTCAACTACAGCAATCATTTCACAGTTTCCCTGAAAGTTACACGGGATTCTATGGAATCACTGAAATTTTCAGGGATTTCGCGAAATCCCTGATTTCACAATATCACGTTGTATTATATGTATATATATATACATACACACACATATATATATATATATATATATATATATATATATATATATATATATATATATATATATATATATATATATATATATATATATATATATATGTGTGTGTGTGTGTGTGCGTGTGTGTATGTGTGTATATCATACCTGGGCAGACTTTTTCTCGGACGGGGGGTGGAAATCCGGTGCGTTTTCTTCGAAATAGGTACTGTATATTTTGGTGCGTAATTTGAGACCACAAGCTTAAATTTGAAAAGAAACATACCACTGTGGATAGTCGATTGTCTAGTTATGGAACGCTGTGGCCATTTAATTATTGAACCTAAAGTTACGGACACCAAACATTAAAGTCACGAAAGTAACTACGGGGGGTCTGGGGGGCGGTGCCCCCAGAAGTTGAAGAATTTTTGCAGTTGAGACTCCTTTCAGGAATTAATTTAGAGCATTTCCACGATCAATTAATGAGGTAAAGTATAACCAGTTTTTGTTACACATTCGCTTATTCGCTCTTTGTATTCGCTTATATTTTGCATATTTTCAATTTTTGCAATGGCTAAATCTGCAAGACTGGCACGCTTCTGCTACATCTGCCTTTACTCCTATAAAATATTGGCTTGTCAGCTATCGTAGCAATCAGCAATGAGTAAGAATACACACAGGCGGGGCGCGGTAAAACCATGATTGAAGCCC
Organism: Trissonchulus latispiculum; assembly: GCA_030248195.1. Taxonomy (NCBI): domain Eukaryota; kingdom Metazoa; phylum Nematoda; class Enoplea; order Enoplida; family Ironidae; genus Trissonchulus; species Trissonchulus latispiculum. The sequence goes on along the minus strand of JASAND010031571.1, from coordinate 17,442 downwards.
ATGGGAACAAAGTGGGAGTCTGAGGACGGTAGCCCCAGCTAAAAGCTAAATCTTTTAGAAAACTTGAAAGGGTTGAAACCTAATTTTTCAGAGCACTTTAGCAAACATTTTCTAAATTTTTCCTATGCATTTCGTTGTGTAAATTTAGTTTTCACTGTGCAAACTAAATTTGTTGCGTAAGTAGTCAGTGTTTGACACAAAAACCCCAATGTCCAAATTCGGTGCGTCAGAGGCCGAATCTGGTGCGTCGGTAGACCAAATTCGGTGCGTCAGAGGCCGAATCGGATGCGTCGGTAGACCAAATTTGGTGCGTCAGTGGACGAATCTATTGCGTCGGTAAACCAAATTCGGTGCGTCCAGAGGACGAATTCGGTGCGTCGGTAAACCAAATTCGGTGCGTCAGTGGACGAATCCGGAGCGTAGATAAGCCAAATTCGGTGCGTCAGAGGCCGAATCTGATGCGTCGGTAAACCAAATTTGGTGCGTCAGAGGACGAATCCGGTGCGTCGCCAAGCCAAATTCGGTGCGTCGGTGGACGAATCCGGTGCGTCGGTAAACCAAATTCGGTGCGTCGGTGGACGAATCCGGAGCGTAGATAAGCTAAACTCGGTGCGTCAGAGGCCGAATCTGATGCGTCGGTAAACCAAATTCGGTGCGTCAGTGGACGAATCCGGAGCGTCGGTAAACCAAATTCGGTGCGTCAGTGGACGAATCCGGAGCGTAGATAAGCCAAATTCGGTGCGTCAGAGGCCGAATCTGATGCGTCGGTAAACCAAATTTGGTGCGTCAGAGGACGAATCCGGTGCGTCGCCAAGCCAAATTCGGTGCGTCGGTGGACGAATCCGGTGCGTCGGTAAACCAAATTCGGTGCGTCAGTGGACGAATCCGGTTCGGCGCCAAGCCAAATTCGGTGCGTCAGAGGACGAATCCGGTGCGTCGCCAAGCCAAATTCGGTGCGTCAGAGGCCGAATCTGATGCGTCGGTAAACCAAATTTGGTGCGTCAGAGGACGAATCCGGTGCGTCGCCAAGCCAAATTCGGTGCGTCGGTGGACGAATCCGGTGCGTCGGTAAACCAAATTCGGTGCGTCAGTGGACGAATCCGGTTAGGCGCCAAGCCAAATTCGGTGCGTCAGAGGACGAATCTGGTGCGTCGCCAAGCCAAATTCGGTGCGTCGGTGGACGAATCCGGAGCGTAGGTAAGCCAAATTCGGTGCGCCAGAGAAGGAATCTGGTGCGTAGATAAGCCAAATTCGGTGCGTCAGAGGACGAATCCGATGCGTCGCCAAGCCAAATTCGGTGCGTCGGTGGACGAATCCGGAGCGTAGGTAAACCAAATTCGGTGCGTCAGAGACCGAATCTGGTGCGTAGATAAGCCAAATTTGGTGCGTCAGAGGGCGAATCCGGTGTGTAACGCAAGAGGCTGACTAACGGTCAACCTTTTCGTTATTTCAATTATTACGAAATCAACCTACTTAGCTACTAATTGGCTTGCCTAGTCAGCAAGCATTCCTCCACGTGTCATGTAGCTCCACCTATAGGATAGGTTTGGATTGGGTGGGGACCCCCCTTGGAGCTACATGATTGGGACACCCCAGCTAGAGGGCGCTTCTCTTGGGAGGGGGTTTCTCCGTCAAACTTCTCCCCCTTTCAGTTTGGGGTTTCCCTTGTACAGTACAGTTGCTATTCCCTCTCTATTCTTTCCCTATTTCCTATACAGTTTCTCCCCCTGTACTTTGTCAGTGGGCCTATTATTTGGTACGTTAGCGGGGCTTCGCCCATATAAGTTGGTGAGTGTGTGTTTAGTTTATTTAACTGTATAATTGTTTGTCTGCCGGGCTTTGCCCTCCTAAATTAGTACAGTTACTATTTCTATTTTATCTTCATAAATACTTGTTGTTACTTTATTAAATATCTCCACTAGCTGTGTGTACTTTTGGTAGGTTATTACTGAGCTCCTAGGTTAGTTTAGTGCTATTTCTGAGGTGAGCGGGTGTCACCCACTCACTAGGGCTATATTTTTGGTGAGGCTTCCCCGGCCGGCTCCTGCGCGGTTGGTGTGTTATTCACTTATGCCACGGTCTCCTTGCTTGAGTTGCTCTCGCGGGGTAACGGAACTTTTGTGTTAGGCTAGTTTCACTCTGGTACCGCTACAGGTGCGTCGGTAAACCAAATTCGGGTGTGGTGTATATATATACATCTACACATATACATAAATACATGTAAAAGCTAGCTAATATTTTGTAATTACACGTGTATAAAATACATGTATTGCGTATTCACCAATAGGGAGCTGAATTGTGGGGAGGGTTTGGAACACTAAAATAAAAGAAGTTATTTTGGAAGTTTCGTCAAATTTCATCTTGATTTGAGTCGCCAACCAACAATATGTGCCCAAAAGGAATCACCAACTTAAATAAACGGAACTTTGAGAACCAGATTGAGCTTGCTTGTCAAGTAAATGCAACAATACTACAAAGAAGCAGGCTTTTATACTTTAGTTTCGATTCACTGTTTCAACATTATTTAAGTGAACTGGAATGAATCCTTGGAAACTGAAACCTTCGGTGCTTAATTATATTTCTGTTATGCTTAATTATGTCTACATCAATGGGAGTTGAGAAGCAGTCAGCTATTTTATTCAGAATAAATCGGACATAATAGCCTACACGTTAGGCAGATAGTATTTAGAAGAGCATAATTTTTTCCGTCGTATCCCTCAAAGGGATATCCGCATGTTGATTGCTGACGGTTATCCTTCCAAAAACATGGGCTTGGTTTGTTTTGACTGCCCGATAAAATTCGTGCAAGCACTCCTTGTGTTTCGAGCTTTAACACACAAGTATAGAGCGAGTCCTCTTTCTGTGCATAGCACAGTCAGAGAGGTTTTGATAAAACCTTCTCTGGCTATGTTGCAGCACAGATAGAGCCGAGCTGGCTGTCCTCTTCTGGACAACCAGGCAGGAGCTCCAGAGATTAGTTCTCTCTGGGTAAGAGCGCTCACAGCGCCCATTGGCTCTCTCCTGTTCGGACTAAGGCTACGGCCTTAGTGACTGCAGGCAGGCGTTTTTCATTATTTCTTTATGAAGCATAGAGCGAGTGAGAGTACCCCCGTTTCGACCAATTAATTTGCGGGGGAGAGTCACTTTTTGATTTGCGGAGGGGTCAGCCGTTAATGAACACACCTTATATAGTTTTTGCTCTGATAACAAAGAGTGTGCCTTGTGGCATACTCTTATGTACAGTTGCCACTATGCATGCTAGACAACCTGCTCAGTGCGCTAACTTGGGACCCATCCCGTAATTTACGAACTCTCACGTTCACATCACATACACGCTTCATATAAACGCGTATCTGCTCGCTGATTTGCTAATTAACCTAAGGTTTACGGTAAGTCATTTATTAGTTACTCTTATTAATTAATTATAGCTTTAATTAAGTTCAAAAGAAAAGAAAAAAAGAATTTTGCAGAAATGTAGTCTGCAACAATATTAACATCATTGGAAAGAGCAGAAAAACTCGACAAAGTTATGGAATCAGTTTTTTGATTGTATACGGAAGTTACGGTGGTCCAGAATTAATGCACCGAGCATGCTTAATGCATATATTTATATTTATATTTTTTAATAAAAAATATATATATCTTATTCTTATCTGTTATTCTTGCTATTACTGTTACTGCTTATTGCTACTTCCGTTTTGTTTAGTATGCTTCAAACCTGCGGTAGAAAATGCTGTTGTGCTGACTGAAGGGAGCAATCCCATGACAGCAAATGGGACCAGGGTGCATGTCTATTGTTCCAAAGGTTATTACGGTAGTAACTATACAACGTGTTCTAATGGTCAGTGGCAAGATTTACCAACCTGTAGAATTGGATTTGATGATCTGCGTAAGTGAAGCCTAAAACAGAGAAATCACTAATTTTTAAGACTTTTTAGGACCAAATTTGACTTCTTGAACAGTAAGATTTGGTAGGGTACATTAAAATTTAAGCGGTTTGCATAAATTTACCCTAGCTTCGATGTCTGTATCGCACAAAACTTGAAAAGAGATTTATATTGATTTAACTAAACAACACGAAATGCCTGTTACATTTGAAATCAGTTTTCTTAATTGTTTAATTGTATCACCTTGTTTAAGCCGAGTCCGTAAACTTCAAAGTGACACTGAACAAAACAGCATCAGCGAAAGCACCGGGAATTTGCAACAAGTTTTATGGAGATCATGTGATAGCAGCTGTGGATAAACTGGTCATTTTTAGTATTTATTGAGTTATGATTATTGAGTCACTTGACTTTTTTTTGGGAGAGAATTTCAAATGTGCGCTGTTGGCAAACGCAAATTAGCTTTCACACGAAGGGTTTTCATGGGGATTCCTGGGAATTCTAACTGACTTTCTGAATACAGAAAGTAGATTGCAATGATCCGATGAAGGAATAAAGGAGAAGTCGTCGTTTGAGTTTAATGAATTTAACGGATTTAGATGGAATTAACCTTGTGAATTACTGTAGTAGATTGGATTTTGTTAGGAAGACCACCGATGCTCCAAAATATCAGTCTGTTAGTTTGTACCTTCATCCGAAATTGTACACTAAGGCTTTCTAACTACAAGACTGTCTTTATTTGATTTGTTTTCTATACCTGTTTTAAACCTGAGTGAGCCAAGATATCTCAGAGATAGCAACGAAAACTAGCAATCGTATCGGTGAGCAAACCGTCCATCTAGATGGATGCAACAATGTCTGCGAGGTACAGTCAGTTGAGACTTTGAACAGTAGAATTAGTTCAATAACCGTGACCAATATTTTTAGCTTAAAGCTGCCAGTGTAAATGCCTACATTGATCACAACAGTGTCAGAAAAAACACATTTGGAAAGTAAGTGTTTGATATTTGATAACAACATCAAAATTCGGCGTTACTAATTGCAACGTAGCAGCAATCCAGTTGAACATGTGTTGGACGTGAAATATGGCAAGCTGTCCACAGCAACTAGCAGCCAGAGCATACTTTTAGCCGCTTTGAAAAAGAATCGTCCAAAACATAAGGAGTGCTGGTTGCAGGCTGCATGTCTTTGTACGGATATGTGTGCACCGTTGGTAAATATCCTACTTCTTTGATTCTTCTTCTATATATAATATTCTTCTTCTTTGATTCCTACAATTTACTTAAACCTGTGAGTAAATTATTTTTCGTAAATTATAATTTAGTTTTGCACCATTGCACTCGATTCGCTGTATATGTAACGTCGGCATTTGTATTTTTCAGAAACCATCCTGACGAAATTTCATTCGTAATCAGAACGAATTCAAGAGATCAACTGATTTCAGCTCTAAACGAACAACAGGTTCTGAACGAACTAAATCCTGCAGAAGAGAGGATCTACACAACAGTCACAGTTACATGAAACTGTTCTGGAGTATCAAGAAACAAATAACTGCGTATGCTATCGAATCAAATGAAAATTGACGCTTTCTTGTTATTAATTTGATGCTTATCTTTTGTGAGGTGGTTTTATAAGTATGTTTTATATGCTTATATGCTTTATAAGTAACATTCTTTGTACTGTAAGACTTATAATTTTCATAAATGGGCAATGGATACGGCCATGGCCTTTGCAGCCAATGATAAGTTTGCACGGGGTCAAAAAACTATTCTGCACAACCTAGTATGGCTAAGACTGGGCTCCGAGCTGCGTTGTGAAGCGTCCAAAATATTACAAAGCTGTAGTAGCTTTTGTTGTTTAGTCGTTCTGGGGTTGAAGGCTTCTTACGTGACCAAACTCCTAGTGCAACCAAATCAAGAACGCACTCACAGTTCCTGTATTTCAGACAAGTCTTACAGCAGTTAGCAATTTAAAATGACTTTTTCAAATTTTCTAGCTTTCATTTAAAACAGTATTACCACAATTGAGGGACCACGCAGAACACAATTTCCCATAAAATTCATGTTTCCGTATATGGATTAAAGCAAATTTGTTCACATTACACTGTCGTTTTGCGCAATCCTGTAATTTGTTGAATTATTTCATTTAAAAAGTTTTTCGCATTCGACTTTTAACCATAGCTACACTTCCATCTGGAAACAACTCTACAGTAACTACTGTGAACGCGCCGAACATTCTGGTATTTAATAACAGAGTTTGCGACCAAAACTGTTAAATTTATTGATACCGAATCAATTATTATAACCTTCTTTTTATTATTTACTTAACTAGTAATACAGCTCAAGAATTATTTTGTTCACTCCAATTTTTCGATAAATTTTGGGCTAATTTCATTAGAAAATTAATTTTCTATTGTAATTAATTAATAAATTATATTCATCTTTTGTATGGTTATGTCCTTTATATAGTGTCCGTATCGTTATCAGCGTATCGAGTGTTTGCGTAACACAAGTTATATACTCCTTGGTTATGAAATCGATGAAACCTAATTTGGTGATTTGGCAGAATTTAAGGGGTCACACAGTGCCGCTGTCTGCGACAGCATTTTGATGCCTAAATTGAAGAACCATAACTTGCCCAGGTTTTAAAGTTCGTTTTAAAGCTCATAATGAGCTGAATCGTTTTATGAAATAGAATCGTAGAAAATAAGTTATATCAACCAATCATTCCAAATGCGCATATATACATTTTTGGTCGGACAAGTTCGGATCTTGTTGTGACCCGCTTTCAAACCCGCTTGACCCGCTTGAAAGTTCAGCCGCGGGTACCCACGACCCACTTCCAACTCTGCACACACACACACACACACACACACACTCACACACACATATACACACATACACACACATACACACACATGCACACATACACACACTCACACACGCACACACACACACACAGACACACACATACACACCACACACACGCGCGCACACACACAGACGCACACACACACGCACACACACACACACGCACACACACACACACACACACACACACACACACACACACACACACACACACACACACACACACACACACACACACACACACACACACACACACACACACAACACACACACACACACGCCCGGACCCTACCGTACTTCGGGGCAACAGATGCTTCTGAACGAGCTGGCTCCCCTCGCCCATCTTACATCTTACCCAGAGACCCCTTCTGGATTATCCCAGTCCCCAAAAGTCTGCACTCCGATCAGATTTTTGAAGGCAGGTCCCAGTAGGGCCTACTCCTGCTTCTGCTTTTAATTGCCGGTGACCGGGAAAGTGGACCTGGCCCTGTCTGCACTAAAAACGTCCCTATATACGGTGTCCAGTGCACTGACTGTCAAAGTTGGAGGGGCTGAATTTGTGCTGCTCCTAATCCTGTAGTCACTTGCCCTCGCTAACCCCTGCCAAGCCCAACTAACGCTACACACAGGGACCGTGGCCATCTAAGACGGCTAACCCAGTTCCCCGCCCGACCGATCCCAGGCACGCCTCCTTTAGCCCTAGCTTCAGCACCGCCCACAGTCCGAGGTACTGCCAGCTAACAGTAGCCCTTAGCCAAGGCGATGAACTAATTTCGGCTCTGGTAGTGGGGGCCTTAAACCAAAAAAGCCTCGGTCCGCATGAACTCGAAAGACACAAAGTGGACGTTGCCCTGATCCGGCAAACCCGCCTTCTGTAAGGTCAGTCTGTCGTATTCCCTGGCTGCAACTTCGGTTTTGTAGCACCGCCGTCATGGACGGGGGCAGGGTGCAGCCAAGGAGGGGGAAGTTGGCATTTCTGATTTGGCACAGTATACCCTTCTCTAATTATCCAGCCCACTGCTGCCCCAAATGACACTACTACCGATGCGGTTGCAATTCGGCGTCATCTACCTGACCGTGAGCTCCGGATTCTTAGCGTCTACATCCAGTCCGTAAAGCGCCAATGGGAGAAACAAGGATAACAGAACTTTGATTTAGAGCCGTGCCAAGTGCATCATTGTGAGAGACTTCAATGCCCACACTTCCCCATGGTCAGTGGCAACACCTACCGACTTGCAAAAGTGGTTTTGAAGAACTTCGCAAGTTAAACCTGTATCATAGATGTTTGGATTTTAGGGAAATATAATCCCTGCTTGAGTGAAAAACTAAAGTCTGACCAAAAAATGTAGAAAGCGAAATTGTTTGCTTTATATCTCGTAAACGCTTCAAGATAACTGCCATAAATTATGTATTTTCTGAACCGGAATGATGAGATCTTTCTTCTCGTGAAAAAATTTTTTTGAAATTTCCCGTGCGATTTCAAAGGGTGCCGCTTTTATATGTCCAGAAGGATTGGTAAATGCTACACCCACGATTTTTTCAGGAAAATTTTCCCCTTGCCCGAATGTCCTACACACCAAATTTCAGCTTTGTTGGTTGAAAATTGCGTGAGTTATTCCATTTTTTAGATTTTCAAAATCCTTTGATCTTTGCCGCTTTTTCGACTTTGACTGGTTGTTACTCGCCACTCGCTCAACGAAAAAAATTTTTTTGATTGATTTTCAGACCGCCTGGGTGTCCGCTTTCATCTGATATACGTGGTATTTCAAAATTTGAAAGTCGATTTTTTTCGAAAAATACCACTTTTTGACCCAAAATTTCGGCAAAGCGAATCCAGCAAAAGTGAATAAAAATAACATAATCGTAAAGTTCATTATGAGCTGAATCCAACGATATAAAGTTTTCGTGGCTACGACTTACATTGCGCCAGCAATGAATTTTTAAACATTTTCCTTATTTCAGCTGGTTTTTGCTAGTTTACGCTGGTTCAGGTAAATCTAGGCGGCAACATCAAAGGAAGCCAAAAACCAGCTTGAAATAAGGGAAATGTTTAAAAATTCATTGCTGGCGCAATATAAGTCGTAGCCACGAAAACTTTATATCGTTGGATTCAGCTCATAATGAACTTTATGATTATGTTATTTTTATTCACTTTTGGTGGATTCGCTTTGCCGGAATTTTGGGTCAAAAAGTGGTATTTTTCGAAAAATCGACTTTCAAATTTTGAAATACCACGTATATCAGATGAAAGCGGACACCCAGGCGGTCCTGAAAATCCAATCAAAAAATTTTTTTCGTTGAGCGAGTGGCGAGTAACAACCAGTCAAAGTCGAAAAAGCGGCAAAGATCAAAGGATTTTGAAAATCTAAAAAATGGAATAACTCACGCAATTTTCAACCAACAAAGCTGAAATTTGGTGTGTAGGACATTCGGGCAAGGGGAAAATTTTCCTGAAAAAATCGTGGGTGTAGCATTTACCAATCCTTCTGGACATATAAAAGCGGCACCCTTTGAAATCGCACGGGAAATTTTAAAAAAATTTTTTCACGAGAAGAAAGATCTCATCATTCCGGTTCAGAAAATATATAATTTATGGCAGTTATCTTGAAGCGTTTACGAGATATAAAGCAAACAATTTCGCTTTCTACATTTTTTGGTCAGACTTTAATATGCTTCTTGAGCACCATTATATTATTAATGGTATGTAGCTTAAATATTTCAGGTGTTAATTTAGTTAATTTTCGGCTTCCAACTAGTTTTGTTGTCAATCAAACTCAACTGCTGCCTAAATTCTTTCAATTTTAAAAAATATGCCGAAAAACAACAAACAAACAACAACAACAAATATTTTAATTTTGAGTTTTTATTATTGGTTTGGAAACAATTGGTTTCGCGAAAAATACTTTTCAATTGGTTAAAAGGTAGTTTCACTGCTAAGCTGACAGCAGTAAGCCGGCGTAGTACCGTCTAGAGAACTAAAAAATTCGACAAACATTCTGTTTATATATATATATATATGTATATATATATATATATATATATATATATATATATATATATATATATATATATATATGTGTGTGTGTATATATATATATATATATATTTTTCTTAAATTGTAATTTAATTTTGCATCATTGCTCACGATTCGCTCGCTATTTATATATACTTTTAATTTATCATTGCGACCAGACATGTCATGACATGACCAAAAAACCGGAAAACTCCGGATTCGGGGGGGGGGAGAGGTCCAGGTCTGGGGGGGGGGGTGAAACCCCCCCACGCACATGTATGATTGCGACCGCTACATTTAAGCATATTTATTTTCCCATCTCATGGATAATCGACCAACCAAGGCTGGTGGTTGTGATACCAGTTGATGTAAGGAGTGGAGTGGACTGTTCATTGCTGCACTAAATCAGCGAAATCAGTAGCTAAATTGCATTATATTTTTCTGAGATTTACGGCGCGTCTGCTGTTTGTGTTACCTTACTGTTTTGGAGCAGTTTCGCTCACAAGTTTTTGCTAAATATTGATTTAGTTTTAAATGTGCTTTAACTAAGACCTCACGTTCAAAAGCAGAATTTAAATCGGTTGAACCAGAACTTGAGAAACATTTAAATCTTTATACTCTTAATAACTTTCGTTATCGTACAAAAGGTTGGCAGCCTTCTTTTCGGGCACCCATGCAAAACTATCTGCAACAAGATCAAACTTTTCAATCCAGTCTGAAAAACATTCGACGAGTCTGCTCGAAAATACAGAAATAGTGAATCTCCCTAGGTGTACGGCTGAGAGCTCGTTTGACGTTTCAGCCAGATTGCACATCTGGCTTGCGATATTGTTGAGTCTCTGTGTCTCTTTGTTTGACAATTCTGTCCAATTATTGACCAAGTTCGCCTTCCAAAGGAATCTTCAAAGTCTTAACAAACAAGATGTAATTAAAGTCTAAAACCTGCAGAAGTAACAAATAGCACGCAAAAGGAGTACTTACTAGTTAGCAGTCCAGTATTGTCTCCACAATATGTGACGGTGCGTCACTGGGGTAACAGCCGTAAACTATAACGAAGGCACAAGAGACTAACTAACACAAAGCTTTAATGGTGCAGAGTCTGAGCGGTAAAGAAGGGGTCTCGGTAAAACCCGGCTCTGGCCTTGGCCCCAGCGCACATGAGTAAAACCCGGCCCCGGCCCCAGTCCGGCGCACACGAAGTTTAATAAGTGGGTAAAACCCGGGCACTAACCCTCCGCCCTTAGAGTGTAAATTCTTATGCAGTGTATATAACTGAGCTGTATGTAAAATTACGCACATTTGTAAAAATTAAATTCGCAGTTGATCAATTGAGTACATTTTCATATTTTACTTAACGTTGTAGCGTTACGCAACCTTTTCCAGCCATTTTACGTTATGTAATGGTTGGTACTTCTGAAAAAAAATGATTTTGAAATTATGCGTAGTATTTTTAAGAACCGAATAAAGTTTTAAATTATTCAGTTTTAATTAATTCCTAAGATATGCAATACGTAAAATTGTAAAGTTTTAAAAATTCTAAGGTTTGCGTTTTCCAATGGAGGACCGAAAAATTTTGGTGTCTGATCCTCCTTTTAAACTTTACAAGTTCCGAATTCTTAAATTTTAAAAGTAATATTCCCGATCAATCAGAAATGTGTTGGCCTATTCCAGACAAAGTTTGAACTATATTGGTCAAAGATAGCATAGGCAAATTATCTCCCCAACTGACGCTAGATATATCAGCAATGAAAACTGGTCAGTTCGAGTCACTATATGGACCGGGCCACCGGATCAGGAGTTCTGACGGAGTCTGGACCCGGTATTTTTGGTTAGGGGAGATTTTTTGCTGTTAAAGCATATTAGCATTTACCACAGGAAAACTTCAATAATTACTAAAAACTAGGAAAATGAATAAACATATACTTAACTTAATCGTATAGTTTTTAAATGCTTGTCGCTGTAGTGTCCTCATAATATTTGCAACGCCTTCTCTAACTTGGACCTATAAGATTGAAGCAATGATCTCGTTGAATCTTACTAGAAAACTGAAACTTGGGCCCAAAGAGTCAGTCAGAAATCTTTATTTAAAAATCTGGCAGCTTCTATGCTTCATCTACTGCAGGTGATTTTTCACCGCTGCTCTCGTTTTTGGATAGAGGGTCACACTGTGTGCATTTCAAATCCGGTTTAGGTAGGAAAATCTCAGCAAAATAAGATTTACAGACTGTTGCGATTGTATTTTCCTCTTTTCTAATTGTTATGACTTACAACCCTATGGGACTCGTGGAATTTTGACTGATTTTATTTGTGGTAAATATTGTCCGAATTCAAATAATCAACAAGAATAATTCTAAAGTATCTCCACCTCAGTCATACAACTAAATAAAATATTTTTCCTACAGTAATAAAACGCAAAAGTACTTAAGCTTTGAGATGATGTGCTGACTTAGGCAAAGCGTTTTATTAAAAACTGATTCAACCAGTTATTTAGATTGCTTCACATCGATTGCGAAATCAAATCAGTTTTGATTTCCCCGCTTGCTTAATACAGTAACGCTCAGAATTAAGTGGGGTTGAAGCCGGCATCAGCTTCCAACGAGTCCATAAAAGCGTTGCGATGCTGATGCCTTTCGCTTTTCTGCTGCTAGCTAGCTACAGCTTGGTTATAAAAGTCTTGGAAGCTGAATGGCTGTCTCTGCTGCGCCCTACACACCAGTTTGCTAACTGTAAGCATTACTGTAAAGCTAACATTTGAATTAGTTTTTTTACGCTTAACCCTAAAGGAACCTTGACGATACGTGACTGTAACTCTGAGTATACATGTGTAAACCCGTACATGGACTTTTTCAATTTATTGCATATACTCTTAATGCTTGACGAATAAAGGGTTAAGGCTTCCTTTAATGTCTTTTTATTATTATTGACCATTTATTGGTTCTCTAATTCACGTCTTGCATTTTGTACATAGTCTAGTCAGTCAGCTTAGCACTCTAATAGTCCTAAGTAAGGGAGCGAATCCTGTACATGTAGGTTAATCCTGCAGCTAAGTTAACCATGGCTTAACAAGACACGACCTAGCTTATGTCAAACTTCGCAAACGCATACATAGTACTCCACAAGGAACAAATCATACTATTACATTTTATAAACTGGGCTTAAAAATTTATCCTTCTTCATTAATGACTAATCCATTCTCCATTTCAGGTGACAACAGATCAGGTTGCGCCGCCCGAGAGGCGCGACTGTTAAGGCTCGTAGGTACTGATTTATGGCTCTTACACAAGTTGCCCAGGCAGCGTCTGAGGTTTCCGGTAACTTCGTTGGAATTTTTTCTAATGTTTTGGTTTTGACAAGTTCCAATTTGGTTGATTCCAGACTTCCGGTTTTGATTTATGCGTCTTTCAAATAATTCGTTTTGACCAGATAACTAGATTCTTGGAATTCAAAAGGAATTGCGTTCATGTTTTAACGACTTTCTTAGAATGTTGCCCGGCCGCTGAGATTCACATCACTTAACTGAGAATGTCAGCCAGCCCCTGGCATACTTTCTAAGAATGTTGCTCGGCCGCCGAGCAACATTCTTAGAATGTTGCTCGGCCGCCGACCAACATTCTCAGACCAAATTTGTCCACTATTTTGTACAAACTTGGTTCAACATGGATTCTAACTAGATTCAACATAGATTCTCATTAGCTAGCATGTTATAGAATGAGCGGTAATTTAAAAAGGGAGCAATTGGGAACATGGGAAATGAATGTTTATTCAACTAAAATAAGTATCTTAAACATTTCTATGCAATTCTGAATTCCGAAATCTTTAAAAACTTTCTTGCAAAACCACACTATTTCACCTCATATTCCCTTAGATCTTGCTAACGTATATATAGCTACTGTAGACCTGCAGCATCAATCGGATGGGTTTCATAAAGACCTCAGAAATTAAAATTAGCCCGTTAAAAAAACTGTGCTCTTATATTCCATCTATTTCAATTGTTTATACGGTCCCTGTTTGCTTCTGTGAACATTCCAGTTTTGATTTCCTTTAAAACCTAACGATTAGATAGATTCTTTGCAAAAGCAACACAGATTCCAACTACATTCACAGCACAAGGCGGCATTTTCCTTTGATGTCCAGACTTTAAACGACTATACTGAACGAAGCATACGTTTTCAGAAGTTGGTGCAAGGATAAAAAATGTTCAGCATGTTCTAACCTACACAAAAAAATTTAAAAAATTTAAAAACTTCGAATTTTAAATTTTAAAATTTTTGAAGTCAGGACACTTCTCACACCCTGCCCTCAAAATTCCATGTAAATTGGACCAGCCGTTAATTTTTCCGGCCGAGGGGGAGGCTGTGGAAAAGATCCAAACCAATTTTTGCGATGTTCAATCTCATTTACTACCGAATCTACCGAATTGATGTTATGCACTACAAAATTTTTTGGTCTTCTAACGTTGGCAAAACCTCACTCATTTTACTCTATTTCTCATCAGATCTTGCTAACGTATATATAGCTACTGTAGACCTGCAGCATCAATCGGATGGGTTTCATAAAGACTTCAGAAATTAAAATTAGCCCGTTAAAAAAACTGTGCTCTTATATTCCATCTATTTCAATTGTTTATACGGTCCCTGTTTGCTTCTGTGAACATTCCAGTTTTGATTTCCTTTAAAACCTAACGATTAGATAGATTCTTTGCAAAAGCAACACAGATTCCAACTACATTCACAGCACAAGGCGGCATTTTCCTTTGATGTCCAGACTTTAAACGACTATACTGAACGAGGCATACGTTTTCAGAAGTTGGTGCAAGGATAAAAAATGTTCAGCATGTTCTAACCTACACAAAAAAATTTAAAAAATTTAAAAACTTCGAATTTTAAATTTTAAAATTTTTGAAGTCAGGACACTTCTCACACCCTGCCCTCAAAATTCCATGTGAATTGGACCAACCGTTAATTTTTCCGGCCGAGGGGGAGGCTGCGGAAAAGATCCAAACCAATTTTTGCGATGTTCAATCTCATTTACTACCGAATTTACCGAATTGATGTTATGCACTACAAAATTTTTTGGTCTTCTAACGTTGGCAAAACCTCACTCATTTTACTCTATTTCTCATCAGATCTTGCTAACGTATATATAACGGCCGGAGCTTCGGAGCGGGCAATTTGTTCAGCGCACATCTCTAGTTGGAACGCACCCACACTAAATTTGGGCTAAATTGGTCAAGTTTTGAGAAAGTTAACATCAAGTAAACTATCTCCCTCCAAATGAGGCTGGGGTGGGGGAGATTGTTTACTTGATCCAAAAAGTTAGTTGTTTGCAAAAATAAGCAGATTTTGTCCACTTTATGCCCATGGGTGCCCATAAAGGTGGGTTAACGCAAAATCTGCTTATTTTCAGGGGGGGTGCGAATTTTGGGAGGAGGCGGTCGTTTATGTTCCCCTCTAGTAGAAAATAAAAGCCCAGCAAAAACACCTTGGAGGACACAGAATGTATTTTCAAAAACTCCGGTCCGCATGCCCCGTCACAAAGTTCTGGCTGCGCCACTGATACGTACGTATATACATTCAGCGCGAGACGTATGCAGGTGGCGAGAACAACCCAAGAAAATGTTGGGGAAATTTGGAAAAATGTCGGGAAAACGTCGGCAAAATATCCGGAAAAACACAGAAAAAATTCCGAAAAATATCGTGAAAATAGGGAAAATGTATGGAAGAAATCGGGAAAATGTCTGGAAAATATCGGAAAAAAGATCGGAAAACTATCGGAAAAAATCGGAATAATGGAAAAGTTGCACAAAAATCGGGAAAATTCCCGGAAAAAATCGGAAAAAAATCGGTAAAAAATCGGAATAAAATCGGAAAAGTTGCACAAAAAAGTCGGAATAATTTTCGGAAAAAATCGGAAAATTTGTCCCGATTTTTTTCCGATTTTTTCCAACAAAAGTTTTCCTGTGGAATGAGCTGGGCACACCAGAAAACCCCTACGTATAGACAAAGTTTTGAGAAGCTAAGTACAGTTCTATATGGTGTTCCCGGAAGTCGGTAGTGACCCTGCAGACGGCAAAATGGAACCAGTCCAGCAAGATGGGTGGGTCGGACGGCAAAACGGAGACCGTGAATGAGCTGGGCGCACCAGAAAACCCCTATAGACAAAGTTTTGAGAGGACACGTAAAGAAAACTATGGACCTGCCGGAAGCGGTTACCGACCTGACCCCTCAGACGGTCAAGTGGAATCAGCGCAGCAAATTGGGTGAATCGTGCAGCAAAACTGATGGCGGGAATGGATTCTCCGTCCCCAAAACCTTTATATGCACGATTTGAAAAGTCTATCTTGAAAAATAAGCGAAAAACTAAGTTCAAAGCGGACCCAACATTCACCAACTTTGGCGGGCCACTGTGGCGCTGTGGCGCAACATATCAAAAATTCTACTTCAAACGTCATAATCCAGATATATATATATATATATATATATATATATATATATATATATATATATACATATGTCCTTATCAACCAACTTGTCTGGTTTGTATTTGCGCAAAGAGCTGGAAAGAAGCTAATCCCAGGCATACTTTTGGCCATTTCGACGTTCTGAACTGACTTTGTGGCGCAACTGTGGCGCGGCGCGTATCCAGGGGGGCCGGCTACCCCACCCTTTTTCGAAAGTTTTTAAAATTCCGGCTATTTTTGGCCCAAATTTGGCCATTTTTGGGCCAAAATTTTCGACCAACTTCCCCCCCCAACTTTTGGACTATCCCTCCCCCACTTTTGGAACCCCCCCCAGCACTTTTTGGGGTCAAAAAGTTAGCTAAATTTTAGTAGAGCAGAGTAGAGCTAAGGCGCCCGGCCGGGACCGCCTGCTTCTACCGACAGGATCCTCTGCATTGCATCAATGATTTCCACTGGTTTCGGTCGCTGGCGATATCTGACAATAGATATGATCTAATATGATCTGACAATATGAAACGAAGCCAAATTTTGTTAAAAAATGGTCATTTTTTGAAAAATTTTTCTCAAATTTTGGCTTAAAATTGGCTTGAAACCGTGTAAAACCGCCTAAAACGATAAAAACAAGCCTTGTTTCGACAAAAAAGCTTTAAAATAAAGAAAATTTTGCGTTTTTAGGCAATTTTTTGAATTTCCTGAGGTCCGCATTGGGGGGGGGGTCGGGGGGGGGGTACTCCCCACTCCCCACCAAATTTCCGAAGTTTACCCCCACCAAAATTTCCGGTGAAACTCCCGAAATCGCCCCTCCCGGGATTTTTTGGAGACCCAAATTTTTGCCAAAAGTAGGCCAATTTTCAAAAATTTTCCGGCTTCGTCGAAGATTTTTTCGTAAAAATAACTGTTTTTAGCTTACATCCTGGCATTTTTGAGAACTTTTTGCGTTTCACCATGCAAAATACGCCAAAATACCATTTTTGGCTCATTTTTGCAAAAAACCTCCGCCCCCCTCCGAAAATTTCTTCCCCCCCCCCCGGGAATAAAATAAATAAAATAAATAAATAAATATAAATGGAATAAAATATCTGTAAAAAATACCCTGAGGAGGGATTTTTGGCAAAAACTGAAAAGGACTGGCATTTTTTTAGTGGGGGGGTTGGGTGCGGAGCCCCCCACTCAGTAGCGGCGCCAGGATTGTTTGAAGAGGGGCCCGACCCAAAA
>JASAND010031570.1:0-32910 GCA_030248195.1 Trissonchulus latispiculum | reverse complement strand
TAAAGTGCCCAGTACAAAACAATAGGTAACAGATAATCACTTGTGATTGGCTTTATACTGACTGCCAGATATATTTTTTTAACATTTTGTTTTTTGTTTCAGCAAACCCCTTCATCATCTTCGACTCCTAAATATGCCAGATCTATTGGCCGCTGATTCGGCAAAGTCAGCCAATTTTACCAACGGTATTACCCCAGTTCTTCTGGATGGAAATATTTCGGCCATTTATCGAAGTACTTCAGAAATAGTGGTGGGAACCATTACTCTGGTCGCCATAATGATGATGACCATAACCGGAAACACGCTGGTCGTTATGTCCATCTTTGCCCATCGACCGTTGCGAAAGGTCCAGAACTTTTTCCTCATCTCGCTGGCAGCTGCCGACCTTCTGGTCGCCTCAACCGTTGTCCCGTTTCATATTGTCAAATTTATAACTGGCCGATGGCCACTTGGCCTACGTCTGTGCCAAATGTGGATCACATTTGACATACTCCTCTGCACTGCTTCCATCCTGAATCTTTGTGCTGTCTCTTTGGACCGATACTGGGCCATACAGTATCCCATCTCCTACGCCAACCGTCGGACGATTAAGTTAGTCCTATCCATGATTGCCAGCGTTTGGCTACTGAGTTTCATGATTTCCGTTCCGCCCGTATTCGGCTGGAACGATTGGTCCCAACGGGGCCTCATGGAGTCCTGCGAGTATACGACGGACAAAGGATTTGTGATCTACTCTGCATCCGGATCCTTCTATGTCCCACTGTTGGTCATGACCACCGTTTACATCAAAATCTACATTGCGGCGCGGCGGCGCATCAGGAATCGAACCCGAACCAGTGCCGGCAAATCGCTGAATGCCAAAATTGACGGGAGCGAAAGTGCCAGTACGCGTCGGCGACTGACGGATATCGCTGACGCCGTGCGAAGGCGTTCCTTCTCCACCCTGCGTCAGAATCCGCGTGCCAGCAAAAAGCTGCAGTCCAAGGTGGTCCTACAGTACCTACCGATTCCTGCGGCGCCGTTGCGCCAAGAGCACATGATCACCGTCAATCGAAAGAATGAGGCGGCAAGTCTGGCCTCCTATTTCAAGGAAAAGGAGCGAATTTCGGTCAGCCGGGAGAAAAAGGCTGCCAAAACCCTCGCCATCATTATGAGCGTTTTTGTGCTCTGTTGGCTGCCATTTTTCGTCTTCTACGTGATTGATCCGTTTTGCAACTGCAAAATTCATCCAAAAATCTACGAGGCTTCCAACTGGCTGGGCTACATTAATTCTTCCCTGAATCCAATCATTTACACTATCTTTAACCTGGACTTCAGGAAAGCTTTCCAGCTTATATTGTCCAAAATTTGCTGGTGTCGCAGAAAAAAGCGACGACAGACAGTAGAATACTTCTAATTAGCCAAGAGTAGGATTTGTAAATAGTTTGTTGCTGTAAGTGTGCTTTTGGTTACTATAAACGGAGTGCTCAGCTATTTATTATGTAACAACAACAAAGTCTTAACAAAGCAATTATTTAGTGTTATCTTAGGCCGATCTCGTAGAAGTATGAAACTGCAATGAAAACATACAGGCATCTTCTCAAAATTCCAAAAGCAACACTTTAATAAAAATGTTCTACTAATATATTACTTTAAGATGAGTGTTTTCATAGAAAAGAAAATCAAATATCACATGCCTTTGAAATTTGCCAAGTGGAGAGCAGCTGTCATGCCATCAGACTTCTACCTAGGTCACTAAAATTTCTTTTCTTACTTAACCTTCCCTTCTTTCTTTCTTTCTTTCTTTGTTTAAATTTTTGTTTACTTTGCACAGTAGCCGTACGATATATAAACAGCTTTACTGTTCTAGACTCCACAGTAGTACTGCTCCACAGCACATCTCGTCTCATGGAAATATAGCTAGTGAATGATTTTATTCCTTGAGGGACTGATCATCAGCTACGCAACAGCGCATCAGCAAAATAGAGGTGTTGCTATCTTCACGTTACGCGAGCACAAAAGTACGTGTAGTTTTATGAAATCATTCAATTGTGAACAATTTTGAAACTGCCTTATTTGAAATGATGAAATAAGCCAAAAACTATTTTTGGGGGTCCAAAATTGGCCATTTTCGAGAAGGTGGTTATTTCAAAATTACAGTGAACTTTGGGAAGAATTTTGGTTTAGTCATACTCATACTCAATCGGTACACAGTTTAAGTGCCCATTTTATAAGCGCCTTTTAGTTGCAATTCGATGCTTTGAACTAGTGATTGGCCGAAAAACCATTTTGGCAAAACTGGTTATTTTTGAACATCGGTTTCTCAAAAACTACCCAATGGGCTCGGGAGAGTTTTGGCAGGATGAAGATTTGCACTCTTGCTGAGGGACATTTTTCTGGGTTTGAGCTAAAACATTGCCATTTGCGAAATTGCGACGAAAACACGTTTGGCTTATTTTCTCGAGCATTAGGACCTATTTAACCATATCCAAAAAACTCCCCTCGTCCCAAATATCATTCATATCATGGTATAAACAGAAACTTTGTCCGATTCTGCAGTTTTGCGAACTATTTTCAAAGATCGTCTGTCTATATTTGGCTGGTATGTAAAAAGTAAGCTATTTTGCTTGTTTGATAAAATGAGGCGAATTTACACATTGCAAGCATTAAAATGATGTTTAGATAGCTTTCCAACTCCGAAAATTGCTAAAGCTACAGTGTTCAACAAACACAACATAAAAGGGTACCACAAAAGGATACCACAAAAGGGTAAGGGTTATAGAAGCCTACTGGTGAGTAGTCGCTGTGATTCCACCGATTAAGCTTCAACACAATTCCGGTAAGTCTGATTTGTATTGCCTGCCACATATATACCAGCTGGACTTTTTCAGGAAAACAGAAATTGGGTCTTATCTCGATTACCCCCCACCACTCCAAATCCTTAAAACTTGACCAAATGAGCTAAAATTTGGGATGGGTATTTTTCGACTACGCTGAGTTGGAATGTCGTGAAATTTTTCGATTCCGCGAAATTCGATTTTTTTATTTCAAAGGGGGGACCAAGGGAAACAGAAAATTTTTTGCCTTCGATTTTGTTGAAAAGATGTATATAGGGATTTTTGGGGTCGTAGTTTTCCAAAAACACAGGTAATACAAAGTGCCTGCAAAACGGGCGTCATTGATGAACATACTGAATAAGCGGTTAATCGAATAAGCTATAAACCTGAGTGTGATACCCATCTGTTTTTGTATGCATGTTGTTTACTCGTTGTCACCGCAGAACAGACGTTAGACGTGAGTAGTAATGTTTTTGGGCGTTCAAAGCCACTGCGGTCCCCTAGAATTGCGGTCCCCTAGAATCATGGTTACATGTGATCTTCACAAATGCGGTCCCCTAGAATTGCGGTCCCCTAGAATCATGATTACTACTAGATGAGGTCCCCTAAAATTGCGGTCCCCTAAAATGATGATTACTACTACTAAAATTATAAAGTACCATACCTTGATCATTACAACGTAAGTTTTCAGAGAACATTTGAAAACACATGTAGCCACTATAAAATAAACTGCCAACATCCAGAACTAGGTTTATAACCTACTTTTTACAATCAATTAATTTACAATCTTGAATTCAATTCAAGAATAAATTTGATTTTGGTTTAATTGCTTAAGGCAACAAAAACCTGGTTAACCAGAAAAAACCCTGTTAAATGCCACATTTGTGTAAATTTTAAGAAATATCTAAAACGAAGGACAGACGGATGAAGTGATTTAATTATTTAATTTCATTAAATACTATATTAACACTGCATCTTATCGTGCGAAAGAAAATGTTTTGATTTTACTGACCTGTCACTGCTTGATAAGTTCTAGGAAAACAAAATTAGTAAAATAGTTTATCTAGATTAATGAAATGTAGCTGATCTATTTACAACCCTATTTTTGAACTGGTTTATGATTTTATAAAAATATAAATACCAACATCTACCTAGAAATCGTTAGAGGTCTAAGTACTCGCGATATCAAGCATGTTTCCGCTTGGTCTTCCGTACTATCAAATTCCATACCCTCTTAGACCACCCTATCCCTATCAACACGTGAACTACCCCTTTCATCCTATTCCTACGCAATTTGTATTTAGCCCCGGGATTCCGTATACAGTGGGACCGACGCATCAGACTCCATTTCCAGGTTTTGATTCTAATCCTGGAGTCATCAGGGTGAAACCGGTGATTGAGGCTACGAATCGTAATGGTGCTGAAATACAACCACGGTTTGTGGGACGGGTTGGGGTTGGACAACCTCAACAGGCACCAAGTTCTGTATTTTCTGATCCATCTAACAGAGTGCAGGATAACAGTGGAATGACCGGGACTGGCAGTGCTAACAGCACCAGTACTGGTACGGAATATCTCCAAGGAGGGCGTACAGAGCATAGGTCTAACACTCTCAGCAGTGAGGATGTGGACCCATTTTTAACCACCGGTGGTGGTAGATTACTCTTGACAGGAGGTGTGGACGGACTTGGATTTAATGATCAACATATTGAAGACGGTCTGTTTCATTGCTTAGGTGGTGAACCGGGGGATCTCGTAGGGGACAGCAGGGCTCTTCCAGTACAAAACCGGGACAGTGGTGTTGGGTCTGATGACGGGATGCTACGACAGAAACAAGAAGTCGGGCCACCGGAAGAGTTGGGGCCAATGAGGAAACAGGAAGGAGGATTTGCAGAAAACCAGCCCAGGAGCCTCGAAGGTGGCAACGCTGAATCTGTGGACAACAATGAAGTTGTGATACTCACCACAATTTCACCACGCTTCCGTTTATATAGAAATAATATTGAACTTGATTGGCTGAACGAAAAGTTGTTTAAATTAGGATTATCACCACCTTAACTGATGTTTGTTAAATAGATACCCATCATAAAACATTAGCAAATTGAATAAGTTATCGGTATATATCGACCAACATCAGAAATACTTGAAATTGTGATAAACCTAATCTTGAGGACTATTTTAATTATTTTCTTATCATGTATGTATCATTATTGTATGTATCATGGAGGAGAAGGCATCCACCTCAGAGAACTTTCATGGTTGCTTATTGAAACGTTACGCTTTCCTGTGTTTCATTCAACAAGAGAAAACGTTGAAGAATTTATTATTTTAATAGTGTACGACAACAGTTTTTGCTATGAGCAAAGTTTCATTGTGAAAAGCTTAAGTGTGAAAAGTTTCATTTGGAAAAGTTACATCTTGATTATATTCTCGACGTTAGCAAACATTTGAATGCCACTAGTATAAATCCTTATATAATCTTTATAAACTCAAACCATTTTTTCATGCTGGATGTTTCCCACCAAGATCTTAACCTCATACGTGCCATAATATACATGACTTCACTATTTCTGATACGAAACATAATAACCGCCTAGCTAATTTTTAGAAAACAATTGTATATCCAATTTTTCAAAATATCTATAAGTCAAATTTTCGTTTTGAAATGATACTTTATGAAATGTAGAGTTTGAAACCCTTATAGCTTTAGCATTTTCTACATTTAGACATAACAATTCTCTAGTTCCGGATTGGCTGGCGGAAAGAATTTGCCAACATATAGTGATTCTCAAAGAAGATGTATGCCACGACATTCAAATTCTGAATTATAACTGTCCAGTACAGTTTCTGCATCATAACGAGTTGTGGTGCAAACATTTAATAAAGCACTTTATAAATCCTCTTGATCAGGAAATCAAAAAACGTAAGACCTTTTTATCATACTACCAAAAATAAGTTTCGATGTTTTATTTACATAACTTCAAATGCTGAAATTTTCAAATACATAAGTATTTTAGAATGACTTTATATAAACTTATTAGCTCATAATAGCTTACTACTATGCTAGCATATTATTAGAAAAGCAAAAATTATCAACTGCTATTCTAAGACCTAATTCTAAGAACGGACACCGCAGATGGTGTTAAACGTTTCCCTGTTGTTTAATGTGACTGAAAACTGTAACCTAAATATGTTGGTTATTATCTGCGAAACTAATGTAAAAGTGCAAGATATAATGTCTATTGTAATGACAAATGTAATGATCATTTAATATGAATGTGCTGATGAATGCTATGCTATATATGATATTATATTAATTTCTATATTTATATAATAAAATTTGTAATAATTTTTGCTGAAAATAAATAGAATCGAAAGCTACAACGAAAAGATTTGTTGGTTAAATATGCATATACAGCAGTTATTGGTGAAAAGCAGAAATAGCAATGTCAATAAAATTACTCAGCGCTTCTCACTGCGACCAATGCTTCTTCGGCGCTTCCACGGCTTCTTCGTCCACAAAACTCCTCACAGACCACTTTCGCTTAATGCGACCGCTTCCCTTTCCACCTTTTTTCCCCAAATTGCAACAGAAGCTGTAGTCTCAGCTACGGTAACACTTCCGCATGCACCACCTCCTCCAGCACCCTCATTTCTCAGCTGATCCGATGAGTCTAGCACCGCCAGCGCCTTCTCAAATTTTCCAAGGAGAACGTTCCACTCCCCTGATGTAAAAGAAATGCCAAACGTTTTGCTTGGCAATTCTTTCTCATCCGTCACCCACCAGCAACGTAGGTGGACGTACAAAAAGTCATTGAATTTAGATATGGTCAGCTACTTGTGGTGACCAATTTTTGGACCATCCTTCCTCTAAATCTCGTAGCCACCGTTCAAACCCTTTGTGATGGTGTTCGCTTCCGCTACCAATTTACGGAACTCCGACGGTATAAGAGCGAGAGTTGAAAAAATTTCCTTTCCCTCTTCCACTTGAATTGGATTAACCATTTCCCTGCTCCAACATGCTTCAGACAGAGGGGTGTGGTCTGACTGATAGAATGAGCGACCGGCATACTGATTGGAGGCAAGTAGACAAGTAGACAAGATTGGAGAAAGTAGACTTTTGAATCAAACCCTACCATCATCATCATACTACTACTGCTACTACTACTACTACCATCATTTCCTACCTACAACGATCTCTGAATTTATACCGAAGATTTAGGCTATGATCTGAATTCCCATTTTGATTTTTAGGACAATTACTCGGCCTCGGGCTTGAAAATGTCAAACCAAGAGTGCATAATTGCACTATATATAAGAAGAAGAGTAAGCCACTAGAGGGCTCCTCTTCTTGGCATTGCGTAACGGTGCTCCGACCACAATACGCGAATGTTCCCCCGTTTGGTGGGGGGGTAGCTCTCTTCGACAAAGCATACCCCCCCCTCCGTTTGGTGGGGGGGTAGCAGAAAAGAGGTCCCCGTTTGGTGGGGGGGTAGCCAACAGCCAATCAGATTGCAGAGACCCCCTCCCCGTTTGGTGGGGGGGTATAACAGAGGATTACGGTAGTTTTTGTTCTATTTGAAAAAGTGTCCCCGTTTGGTGGGGGGGTATGCAAAAGGGGTCCCCGTTTGGTGGGGGGGTATGCGAAAGGGGTCCCCGTTTGGTGGGGGGGTAGGCAAAAGCGGTCCCCGTTTGGGGGGGGTCGTCAACAGCCAATCAGATTCAGCCAATTTCAGCCTGACTTGGCGACCCCCCCCACCAAACGGGGACCACTTTTGCATACCCCTCCACCAAACGGGGACCACTTTTGCATACCCCCCCACCAAACGGGGACCCCTTTTGCATACCCCCCCACCAAACGGGGAGGGGGTATGCTTGTCGACCCCCCCACCAAACGGGGGAACATTCGCGTATTGTGGTCGGAGCACCGTTACGCAATGCCAGGAAGAGAAGCCCTCTAGTGGCTTACTCTTCTTCTAATATATAGTGCAATTATGCACTCTTGGTCAAACAGTTGCTCTAATTTGCATAAACGAAAATTAATTGCCGATATAAGAATCACTATTTTTTCGCCAAAGGGGTTGTTCACCGTCCCAGTATAATAAATCAACAAATAATACAGGACACAAAAGCAACCTAATTTACATACGTAAGATAAATTCATGGGTTCATTTTGTGCAAGACACAACAAGATACCAAATTATAACCGTAGACATTTGGCCTGCTCCCATTTTGAAATCAGAACTGATAAGATGCTATGTTTTCTGTGGTGAGGAAAATTTTTTGCCTACCTTTTTATGACATTTGGTCTGATACCACTTCTATTAAAATCCAATTATTTCTCCGTTTGCTCCATTTCCCTACATTTAGGGAATTTGGAGAATGATAGTTTCTTACAGTCAAAATAGGTTCCAACCTGAATTTCCCACTATATAAGAACATCTACGAAATCGCTAGGCAGAGGTTCATGACTGAAGATTAAATTTTCATTTTCTGAAAATTTCTGTTTGTTCACCGTACAACTAACCATCATTTGTGACTGATCGCCTTGGATTTGGACACCATTCAAAAGGTAGGGTTAATTCGTTAGTTAGGGAAGGATCGATGCACAGCTCTGAAACTACTGTGGTAAACAAACGTTTTCTTCTATCTTGTTCCCGACTCTGTATGGATTAAACATTACAATTTCTATAATGGCTTATTAATTTAGTTTTGAAACAGGAAGAAATTCCTCCACAAAAATTATCTAGAATTTTTAACTTAATTTTCTGAAATTATAAGCTTGAAGAATGTTTTCTTGATTCTGTGATCATGATTCTAGCCTCTGATACCGGAACAAGAGAAGATATGGTAGCGGTGACCTAGGTACGTCACCATTTAGGAAACGTTTAAAGTTCAATATTAATTAAAACTTATCAAGTTAAAAAAGCTTCTATTTCCTGAAGCAAACTTAGTGTAAATCAATTTGCAACCATCCACAAAGATGGAAACCTTCTAGAATATTCTAGAAACTTCTCGGCGTTTTTTATCAAAATCTCTTTATCTGCTCAATGTAGTCACGTGACAGCTTTCTATCCAATCAAATTATGCAATCATTTTTTCACCAGTCAGGTTTAAGCTTTTTCGAAACCAAAAACTATATAAGGAAAATTTTTCTTGTTCCATGAATCATAATTTGATGTTCAGCAGTAAAAGTAAGTGGTTCAAAGCTATAGGCATCTAAAGCTGTGGTCTCCGCGTGAGTTACTGTGCACTTCTTTAGTGTTACGTAGTTCATTAACCTAGGACCAGCATTATCTATTGGTATTATTTCCAACATTAATTTATTCAACTTAAGTATAAGTAGTAGTATAAAACTGGGGGTCGGTGAGCGTGCTGAGTGTTTGGTATTCACTTCCTGGCTGGAAGTAGTACAAGAGAAAATGATGTTTTGTTACTCAATTTCTGACTGGAAGTATTATAACATGATGACCTAGGACACTATCCTCCTTGTTGGAATTGGTACGAAAACTGTGACTCGATGAAAGAAGTATGAAAACTTCGATATGCTGTTTCCTGATCGGAAAATGGGAAATTCGTGGTTTACTCATATGGAGTATTTTTGTCAATTTTTTAGCTGAGCAATGGTGTACATATGTTGTGAGAAATCCTTTAACAGCGAGAGAGCTCTTCGACGACATACCGCTTCTGTGCATCATCGAGAACGATTCATTTGCAATCAATGTGGACGGGTATTTTCAAGAAATGATGTTCTGCAGCGTCATATGAAAATTCATCAAAGAGCCAAACCAGATACTGATTCAGAGCCAACAAGGAAACAAGCTGTTGACAATGATGGTTCGAAAGAATCAACCAGTGACCAACTGCTTTTTACGGGTAATGAAAATGACGACAATGAACGAAGATCAGTTCAAGATTTTACGGAGTCTGATGAAGACCTGCTGGAGATGCAAATGCCAATAAATCTTCCGTTGTAGCTTTCGATTCTATTTAATTTCAGCAAAAACAAATTTTATCATATAAATATCGAAATTAATAGTTCTCCTTGGAAAATTTGAGGAGGTGCTGGCGGTGCTAGACTCATCAGATCAGCTGAGAAATGAGGGTGCTGGAGGAGGTGGTGCATGCGGAAGTGTTACCGTTGCTGAGACTACAGCTTCTGTTGCCAATTTGGGGAAAAAGGTGGAAAGGGAAGCGGTCGCATTAAGCGAAAGTGGTCTGTAAAGAATTTTGTGGACGACGAAGCCGTGGAAGCGCCGAAGAAGCATTGGTCGCAGTGAGAAGCGCTGAGTAATTTTATTGGCATTGCTATTTCTGCTTTTCACTAATAACCGCTGTATATGCATATTTAACCAATAAAGCTTTTCGTTGTAGCTTTCGATTCTATTTAATTTCAGCAAAAACAAATTTGATCATATAAATATCGAAATTAATATAATATCATAGATAGCATAGCATTCATCAGCACATTCATATTAAATGATCATCACATTTGTCATTACAGTAGACATTATATCTTGCACTTTTACATTAGTTTCGCAGATAATAATCAACATATTTAGGTTACAGTTTTCAGTCACATTAAACAACAGGGAAACGTTTAACACCATCTGCCTACATTTCCTTTTTAGAAGAATGCGTATCATGGCATTGTTAACTTGTTCGCTTTGTTAAATTTGTAGATTTCGCTCTATCAAGGCCCTTTCCATCGCTTCAGTAGCTGTAGTTTGGCTTGCAACTAAAACAATTCAGAATAATATAAGGTCTTAGAATAGCAGTTGATAATTTTTGCTTTTCTAATAATATGCTATGCGTCTATCAAAATGTTCAGTACAGAGGAACTACGCCAATTCTGGATATTTCGTAAATGTAGTACGTATCTTTCCGCGCGTACTAATACACTCAGTGCTCCTGTTTCCGCTTGATGCGTGCGAGTCTAATATATACGCTGACGTAGATTCCGGACGTCTATTGTGTACAATGACTCTAATTCCGCGCGTGTCATTCATGCTTGCACGCACATTCCGATTTAATAAATACGTAGAGTAATGTTAAGACGCATATTCCACGCGTAAAACTTCTGACGTCTCTCTTAACCCAGCACGCAGAGCGCGTACGTTCTCACTAATATATACGTAAGTCAACCTAGGGTACGCTCAAACCACATGTACATATTTAGTACCAACGTAGTGACCCCACTAGTACGCACAATACGTGCGTCCTTTGAACAAACTAAAGGAATACGACAAATTTTGTAAGAAAGTAATCTTGCCCTATTATTAACTACAGCACTTAGCTTGCTTTATCAATAACTCTAACTAACAGTTCTTGCTTCAGGTTACTGTCAGAAAATCGGTAGAAGAAGCTAAAAAGTGAGTCAGCCAAGAATTGAAGCTACTGATACTTGTTGCGAACCAAAATGATTTTTTGTGTAGTTATGGTCAAAATGGCAAAAGAAACTGTTGCAGTGCAAGGGATTTATTCCGCGTAAAGTTATCTTCTTTTATGAAACTGATTGATGAATTGACAATTGATATTATTATTATTACGTGTTATTACGTACTGTTGTTTAGTAAACAGCGTGCATATATTGTAATCAATTGGAATTTACGTCAGAACTATGTGTTAGTTTGCTTATCAAGTAGCTTTTCTAATTTCAAACATACCTTTGGGCGAGGCAGTTACTAGTCAATGCATGTTTCACACAGAGTATCTTTAGTAACAGCGTACACAATTAATGACTTATATAAACGTCAGAACCACGTGTTCGTCTGCGGACCTCCTGAAGTAATGACAGCAAACGGGAATAAAATGTCTGCTGCTGGAATCAGTCTCGTTTTAATCAGCCCAATCAGGATTCAAATCAGAGTTACCAACAGCCCAATCAGGATTCAAATCAGAGTAAACGACAGCCGGATCAGGATTCAAATCAGAGTAGCTTTGAACAACCCAATATATGTCTACATTGCTACCCTTTAATACCATGAAACAACTTTAATCCGCCCTGGAAATAGAAAAAATCGAACTTCGCGAAATTGAAAAAATGAACGTGGTCGAAAACAGGCCAATGCATAATTACAGCACATGTGGTCAAGTTTTGCGGATTCTGGGCCTGGGGAACTACGATAACAGTTGCTCAATTGGCTTGCGGCTTCCGTTTCATACCATACTCGACCCCCATATACACCACTTTTCCCACTCTAAGGCTATGCATAGACATCCAGGAGGAGAGTACCGACCAGAATGGCGGTAGCGGAACCAACCCCGGAAGATGGGTGGATCTGACCAGGGATGAAACCGGGCAACAGGGTCAGTTCAGGTCACTTTTCGGACCGGCCACCGAGTCAGGGGCTCTGACTCGGTATTCTTGGAAGAGAAATTTTTTACTGTTAATGCAAATTAATTTAGAATTTTTAACAATTTTAAATCAGCTGAAAACTTCAATAATCCTTCAAAAACTATATATTGAAAGAGACATATCCTTTATACGATTTTCTAGAATTCTTGCTGCAGGAGTTTCTTCATAGTCGTATCCTGTCAGATTTCTATATCTGAGATAGAAAAATGAAAGTCAAAACGAACCTTCATGAACAGTCCTTGTTTGCAAAACCCAAGTTTTTAAGGTCTTTTGGTTTTATTTTATTTATTTTGGTTTAAGGTTTTTGGGTTTATTCGTCAAACAATTTCTAATCGCTGCCATCGTTCTCGGCGAATATCAATCAGTGTAGATTTCAAATATGAATAATTAAAATCTTTAAGTAAAATAAATATATGAAGTTTATCGTTTGCGAACTTTGATTTTAATTTTTTGTAAATGGAACGACAATATTTAACCTCAAGGACTCGTTGTTTGACGCTTGGGTTTTATTCGTTCTATTAGCTGAATCCTAGTTCGAATCTAGAGCAAAATATTTTAACGTAACTGGGACTGAACTGAAACTAAACAAGATTTGTCCTGATAAAAATAATGAAATCATGACATTTATTTTAAGCACTAATTCGCGAACTAATAGCTTTGGCAAAATACTTTTAAAAGAAATTTATTTCATTTCACTTCGTACTAGAAATTGTACAAACCAGTCTTGATTTTTCTGACTTACTCAATACATTTTTTGCAGACTTACGTAAAAGATCATAAATAAATTTTTATCGACATGAAATTTGATACTCCAAAAATGTCCACAACCTCCAATGAACACTCACCTCACTCCTGACATAATTTTTAACCTAGTTAGTTAACCTTAGTTTAAGGGGGGCTACTAAAATCGACTTGCCCCGACTTTGTCCGATTGGCCTACCTTTTGGCGAAGATGTTGAGCATGGGTGTGGTCAAAAAATATCGGGTACTGAGATCTTAGCTGCCTTCCAGCCATGTGCAGCCGTCAAGTTTATGTGCCCGACCTCCCGTTTTTCACAACTACCAATTAATTAAAAATTTTTGCTGGATGCAAGACCGTAGCTTCAAAGTTGCCATTTGCAAATATGATTTGGCACATGTGCCCCTATCTGCCAAAAAATACTAGACGTCTGTATCTTATCTGCATCTCTGGGAATTACTCTTCAAAGTTGAAGTTTCGGCCAAAATTTGAAAATTAATGGCTAAAGAAAGGAAAATTTTATTACTGGTGCGAGCTATAAGGCTGTAATTTGGCACAAAATGAGGTCCTATAGGAGTACTCATTTGTGCCAAATGGCAAGAAATTCTGCAGCGTGAAAAATTTTTATGTCAACTTTAATCTTCAAAAATTGCCAAAATCGCCATTTTCAGTCTGTCGGATCCTGTGTAGAAGCTTTCTGCAACCATGTAAGTCGCAAACGTTCACTAATCGAGCTGAAATCGTTTGTGGGTGTGTTATCAACCACGATGAGTTCAAATATCTCAAAAAATTTTATTTCAAAAAATTTGATTTTTTGATTTCTCGGGTATACCTCGGGTATCTCTCGGTACCTGATATTGTTTTGACCACACCAATGCTCTATATCTTCGCCATTGTCCCAAAAAGGCGATTTTGGCGATTTTTGAAGACTAAAGTTGACATAAAAATTTTTTCATTTCTTCAGAATTTCTTGCCATTTGGCACAAATGAGTACTCCTATAGGGCCTCCTTTTGTGCCAAATTACAATCTTATAGCTCGCACCAGTTATAAAATTCTCCTTTCGTTAGCCAAACATTTTTAAATTTTGGCCGAAACTTCAACTTTGAAGAGTAATTCCCAGAGATGCAGATAAGATACAGACGTCTAGTATTTTTCGGCAGATAGGGTCACATGTGCCAAATCATATTTGCAAATGGCAACTTTGAGCTAGGGTCTTGCATCCAGCAGAGAGTTTTAATTAATTATGTTGGTAGTTGAATGTCGACAATACGCTCAGTAAATGAATATAATAATTTATCTACAAACATAATGATCAACGGATTCAGATTTTGGTAAGGACCCGCATACATTTTGTTGGGGCCCGGTCCAGTTTTACAGGAAAAGTACCGGTCTTACTGTCAGGCCCACTTCGACTGCTGTTCCTGCAGTCTAATCGAACTCACCGGGCTGCTGGGCTTTAGCAGTACCAATGTTTCCGAAAAATTCTAGATTTATGTTCTATAGCGTGAAAACACGTGCAAACACTTAAATTTCTGAAAACTTGCCAAGTGGAATTTTTAAGATTTCCAGAAGAAATTTGAAGTTACAGAGCCTAATTAATTTCATTTTCGCTCCTCCCCTTTATTTTTCGTCTTTCCCCAACTAGTGCGGGGAGGCTGCCCACCACATCTCTTCACGTTTTGCCTGGAAAAACCCAGCATGTGTGTGTCTGCACTCGGTGTCAGCAAATTAGTGTTGTTGACCGGCCGAAATTTTCGTCGGCCGGCCGAAAAAGGACGGCCGGCTGACGAATCAGGCTAAAAATGGCGGGCAGGCTAACCCCTGCCATGAGTGTCAGAACAAGAAATCCAGATATGAAAATGAATCAGCATGACTAGCTGTTCTGGATTTATGGAGAAAAAAGTACTTATGCATAGGCTTTTGTTCTCAACATTCAGGCAAAACAAGGCAACTGCTAGGACAGTAAAATAATGATTACCGGGCCAGGTTCTAGTGCGGCTAATTAAAAAAAGTGTTGAATCAACACGTATGAGGATCATGGCTGTACCATTATAATTATTGAACACAAAGCCAACGCGAAGAAACATGAAAGCTATCAGGAATAGTTTATTGCTTCCACGTATGCACAGCTTAGCATTTTAAATATGCACAAAAAGCACCATTCCATAAACTACAAAGCACGTTTCATAAACGATCTCAGCAGACAAGTGCTGGCTTTTTCCTACCTGGAGGGTGGTGGGGGGCGGACCCTCCACAGAAATTGGTTCCCCCTCCAAGGCTTGGGTCGCTCCCCGCCAGGATTAGGGCCTGCCGGCCCACCAGAATTCAAAACTCAGCAGAAAAATAGGGTTTTGAGGGTAAGCTTTGAAAGCATTTTTCGGCATAGCCAGATTTTTAGGCATTTTTTAGCCATTTTAGCCTTAAATTCAAGTTAAAATTTGTTAAATTTTCAGCTCAGCAGCAAACAATAGCTATTTTTAAGCATTTGTTTTGAAAACTTTTCTCCCGCCCCACAAGAAATCGGTGCCCCCTCCAGAAAAAGCCAAGGAAAAAGCCAGAATTGTTTAAAAAGTACGTCGCCAAATTATTAAGAAAAGGTTTCAAAAGCCGGGACAAGCACAAACTAACTAGAAATTAAATAACTTTCACTCCGGAGGCGCGAAATATTGTTCCTTCACTACTGATTTCGGGATGAGGGCACGCCCCCTCTCCCTACGATCAGCTCAATAGCAGGCATCCATAAAATGCAAAAAACTTTAGGTTTGGTGAAAATTTATGTATATATATTATATATATGTATATATACTATCAATATATGCACTAAAGCTAAATATGTGGACACCTCAACAATGATTATAAACAGAAAACAGAAAAATTTTACCGCATTTTTAGCATTTCCAGTCGATTTCATTTAACAAGGTTTTCGTCTTACGCATTCTGGTACAGAATTCTTCCACCTGTGAAATTAAACCGCAGCTGCAAAAAGTACAACCCAGATAACAAATCAGCAAAACAAACCTATAGCACAACCTGCAAACAGATGTAATCATGCACTCCTATACAAACTAAGAACAATCAGCCAGTGTAAACTGGAAATAAGAAGACAAGACTGAAACAATATGTGAAAAGATGTACAAATGCAAACATAATGTATGCGTATAGTTTGCGTATAAGTAGCACCACTGAACATGACGGAACTATGAACGATATAAAAATGCAAACATAATGCACGCGCACGTACGTATAAGGAGCGCCACCGAAATGACGCAACTATAAAATATATATAAATGCAAACTTGTATGCGTACGTACGTATAAAGAGCACCACGAAACATGATGATTATGTAAAAGAATACAATATAACAATCACAAAGGCATCGACAAATAACAGACTACCACACACCCTCCCCAAAGGCATCTTCGTGGCATGACTTTCATGAGGAGAGCTTTTGAAAAGCAAACATAACACAATTTAAAAATGGGCAACTTGCCTTTAGAGGGATAAGCTAACTACGAACCGGAATGAAATCAGCAGCTATATCTCTTTCGATCCAACAACAACGAATACAATAAACGTATGTACAAATCACAACCATTTATATACATTGTAATAGCTCTGAAATCACAAGGAACCTAACCGTGTATTGCTCGGCGGAACGGGTCCGCATGACTGACCCGTGCCGCCGGAAACAATTTTGCTTCCATTGGAGCACCGGGATAACAATTTGGAAGAATATTGTTCTGAATCCGACAATGTTGATATGACCCTCCAGGGAATCAGTGATAAGTGACATCCTAAAATTAAAACAAATAGTAAGACATAAAATAAAGACATACGTATTGATATGAACAAAGTTTGTTTAACGGTGCGTATTTTATGTTAGCTATATATAATTAGTTGCTTATTTCACTGCACCGCACTCAGTGGTAGGAATGCGGAGCCAATGCCCCAGTACCCGATACTTCATCCGTCTCGGTCTAAACCAGAAGGACTTGATTTGGTACCTTGATCAAATGATCTGTACATGATATATATGTATACATCTATATATATGCTTGCTGCTACCGTTCAATCTTCCTTTAGCGGAATGTTTTGTACTTTAATCGACATCAAGTTTTATTACCAAAATAAACGATTTCAGAGACCAAACAATTTATGAACAATTGTGACATCGCTTGGTGTAGTCTTGTTTGGCCCAACTCTGATTTGGCCCAACTGTCACTTAAACTGCTAAGCACCGCCCACTTTACTAAAGAGAAGTCTTACGGTAGAGTTTATGGCGTGTAAATAACTGTGAGAGGAGGGGGACTGTTTAAAAAAATTACTATTTTTCTGTGGAAAATAAAGATCTTTAAATTAAAATTAATTTGATTTTAGTGATAATCTATATAAGCCTATATATATGCACCATAAAAATAAAATTAACTAGAATAAAAATATAATGACAAGAATTAATTGAAGTTAAAGATTAAAAATTATAATTAAAATTTAGACAGCAGCAAACTTAGGATTAAAATCATGTTTTAAATTTTCTTTAAGTTATACAATGAATAGTTGTTTAAATCAGTGCGTCCCTTGATTTCCACAAATATAAAATAGACTATTGCAATTAACATGCACATGTATACATGTCAACGTTCTGTTGAATTTAATTGGTCAAGTGAATTGCGTACGAATTAAACATAACCGGAATTAAGGTTCTGGACAGGTCTGGCTTTCATGAATTTATAAAAATGTGTCTGACAATGGACATTGTATTGCAAAAAATACAAATATTAAAGTTTACAAAATTTCTTACAATTACGTATTATATAATCGTCATACATTTATTTAACTGATACAAATTCTATGTTTTAACATTAGCAAGACGTTTAATGTTAATAAAGCATGTGACTGTTAAAGTAACTTTAAAAGTTAAGCTAAAAGAAATTGAGATTCAGCCATAACTTGAAGGAAAGAAAACTAATTAAACTGAGTCTCATCTTATTAAATTGTTACTGTGATCAAATTGACTATGCCTTATGCATGAGACTGTGACCTATGACATCCTTCGTTTTACATGCCCTATTGTAAATTCTGAGAGGCACTTGAAATGTTGGCGGTACCCTTTTGAGGGAGAATCGACACACAACCAAACCAATCTTTCTATATAAATTTCCAATATAAAAACGGCACCCTTTGACATCGCATCGCATTTCCTAAAAAATTCACAAATTCACAAAAAGAAAGATCTCACTATTCAGTTTCAAAAAACATATACTTTATTGTAGTTATTACTAGAATTAGATGATTGGCCTTTTCTTGCCACGGCAGCTGTTAAATTTTGGGTCGCGACGTTTCGCCCATCTTTACCTATGGGCGTCTCCAGTCTAGTAGCCCTTAAGAGGGCTGTTGGGATAAGAGGCGGTCGGGGATTTGATCCGGGACCGTACGCGCCACTCCTGTGTAACATTACCACTATACTACCCAGGGGACACTGGGTCCCCTGGGTAGTATAGTGGTAATGTTACACAGGAGTGGCGCGTACGGTCCCGGATCAAATCCCCGACCGCCTCTTATCCCAACAGCCCTCTTAAGGGCTACTAGCCTGAAGACGCCCATAGGTAAAGATGGGCGAAACGTCGCGACCCAAAATTTAACAGCTGCCGTGGCAAGAAAAGGCCAATCATCTAATTCTAGTAATGACACGACGCCACGAAGAACGTACAGATCAGAATTTATTGTAGTTATCGTCAAGTGCTTTCGAGATGTAAAGAAAACAATTTCGCTTTTCACATGTTTTGGTCAGACTTTAGTTTGTATTGTAGCTCAATAGCAATAGCTGGTACGAAGCATTTGAGCAATTTAAATGTAACATTTTGTCACTTGGAGAGAAATTTGAACGTTAAGGCAAAGCAGTTTGATTATGTCTCTGAAATGTCCGGGTGTATGTGTGAGTGTGTGTGACCTTTTTAAAATTTTAAAACTTATTGAACCATCTCAATATAGTTTGTTGACAGTAAATAAGCACACTGAAATATATAACTCCGTAAGGGACTTTATGTGCGATGTAAGATTTTATGACAATTTGGAACAAGATATAACTCTATAACAAAGCCCTGAGCAAGCAACGTGCTAAGGTAATTAGAAAAGTATTCATTCATATAGTATGTCAATGCCTGGTCACATGTATGCATATGAAAGAAATATGTTACTAGCATATGCATTTGCAAGAAGTCGACCAAATAAGACTTTTAACACTATAACTAACACTTTTAGTACTATAGTTAAACTAGGAATGTGGTGACGGCAAAGGAAATCATGATGTATTTGAACCCTTTACAAGGATCGACAACAATGCAAAGCCATTCAGTTTAATCAAAATTGTCAATACGTTTATGTGTCAAAAGGTCAATAGCTGTAAAGACCTGTAACTGTAACTGTAACCATTATTATTATTATTATTATTATTATTATTAGTTATTTGAAGCTTTGCATGTAAGTTTCTCAAAAGCAAGCTCAAACATGGC
Source organism: Trissonchulus latispiculum (assembly GCA_030248195.1). Lineage (NCBI taxonomy): Eukaryota > Metazoa > Nematoda > Enoplea > Enoplida > Ironidae > Trissonchulus > Trissonchulus latispiculum. Next base: position 13,487 of record JASAND010031570.1, on the reverse strand, counting down.
ATTACTGCCTCCAACGAGATCCGGAGTAAGTGGACAAATGAAGTCTTTACGGAATCTGTCAACATATTTTTCTGGAAATCCTCGATTGGGATCATCGTTCTAAAATAAAATTTACCTTTAGAAGTTGGCTAATCGCTACGGGTGGAAGCACAGGTTATGCACTCATTAAACATTTTACTGAAAGTTAAGGGCATTGAAAGCGAGTTTTTGATGGCGTGGGGGAGGCACATAAAGCTTGGCAACTTGATTTGGAATTTTAGACATTGAAACACAAAACCTTACGACTTAAGGGGGGGGGCTACGAATTTCACTAAAAGTTCGATGTTGGAAAAGCTAGCTAGTCTTTTGCCACATAATAGTATTAGGTTTAGTGTAAAATAGTTTAAAGTTTGAAAGAATTCCATACAGCGTAGCGTCCTGTGGAGCCATCAGAAGTTGGTGTTATCGGTCCAAAGCGCGACATGACACGTACACAAACTTGGCCTCGCCCTGTTCGCTATGTGCAAGGCACGGCACCAAAATTTTCCATAAATAGTCCTGACATATAGCGCTTTGATATCGTGTAAAATAATCCTTAGATCAATGTATACTCTTCTGTGAGATACAATCAAAGTGCGAAAAATTGGGTGTTGTAGGTTTATAGGGGTGGAGGTTAACTAACTTCTAATGAGCTGTGGTTTACCAAATGAGCCAAACTTTGCTGCAATTAATACTCCAAATATCTGTCTTTAGCTTTGGTATAAATGACGTGATTTCGTTAATCTCTGTGTTCGCAGTGCTGGATTATATTATCGATATTGTCGCTGTTATTTGGTGCCATTTCGAAGATGTGAGCCAATTACGCCAAAGTACTGTGGCAGAATCGGCTGAAACTTTGCACATTACAGGGCAGTGAATTTACCAATATGTGCCGAAAGCTATGTCACTAAACCTCACTCCAATGTTTAGAAATGCTGGATTGATTTCTCAAAGTACGGATGGGGATCGCTCCAAAAAGCTCTAAGACAGTTGTAAGCGCATACAGAACGAAGGAAGCGTCATATCGAAAAACGGATTTCATATTCGGATTCAGCAGGTCAAATAACCCCTATAAGCACCTTTTCGGCGAAATCGGAGACAAAAAATTTTTCGACCCAATTTTCACTGCGCTTAGCTAGCTTTTGAGGCCTAAAAATAGGGTTATTTCTTAACAAAAAGTTTGCTAGCACACTAACCAGAAAACCAAAACCCTTGAAACTCACAGACAGTTTGCCCCTATTGGAGCCTAATATCTGGTAAAAAGCTGGGGTAGGCTAGGGGCTGTCAATTTTATTAGATCGAAAACGGCGCACGGTCACATTGCAACTTTTTGCCAAATTTCAAACTTTGAGCTGTTATAGCTGAAGAAGGAAGCAACGCTAGAAAGCCGGAATACTTTTAATAGTTAGCACTAGTAACAGTTAACATTTATGGTTGAAAGTTTCAGAATTGGTCAAACCGTTAATCCACCAGAGCTGAAAAAACCTTTTTGAAAAATCCCATTTTTCGAACTAAAATTTGTACTTTGGCGTCCTGCCAAAAACGGTGTATATGAGATATATTGTTGCCCACCCTAAACTTTTTTAATTTGATATGTTGGCTAACGTTGGGGGGAAAAGTAGGTCTCTCCGACGATGTCGTGCCAACCCGTTCGTAGCCCCCCCCCCCTTAAGCATTCTGTATCCTGATTGCAAAAACGGTTTCCTATATAAACACAAATTTGCTGAGTTTTAGCCCTGCCAATTTTGTAACAATTTGGAAATTATTTCGAAAAAAATACACTAACAAGGGTGCCGTTCCTGTAGCGACAGTAACCTTCAGTCCCGACGTTTTTGTACTGTATGCTAGATATGAGCATTTTGACCGTCGGCCCTGTCAAACACGGCCCAGACCGGGGTCCAGAGCGGGCCGACATATATTGGTTAGCGGGCCTGTGTTAGCAGTAGCGAGAAATTTTTCAGCCAAGGGTCGGAGCGGGCTGATCCGACTTTAAGAAAATTTGCAAACACTGAAATTAGCTAAAAACTTACTCATTCTCGTTATTTTAGGAATATGAGCAATATAAAATAATATATATGTACGTACCATAAAAGTGCCGAAAGCTGACTTCATTGCCAAAAAAGCTTTCTAGCTTTTCCATACGTTGTCTTCACCAGCCGCATCACGCATTTAATTCGTTCCACTTCAGCTGAGAAACATCGATAGGTGTCGCGAAACATGGCTTTTAAATCAATGCAAAATCATATTCATATTCATATTCGGATTCAAAGTAATCTATAACAGTGCAGCAGTTTACGCGGTTTCGTATGACTTGGCCCAACTCTGAATTGGCCCAATAAAAATGATTAGTTGCTTAACACAATATCACTGGATTAAATTCAAAAGAACGTAGACATCATACGTGTGCATTTTAATTCCAACACTATATTTTATGTTTGCGGAAATTGTAAGAAATCAAGGGAGGCATCAATTTAGAAAACTATTACATAAAACTTATAAAAGAAAATTTAAGAATACGCGTAAGATTAGAGTTTGCTGACTAAAATTGAATTATAATTTTTGAACCTTTAACATAAATTTATTCTTGTTATTACTTTTATTCTAGTAATTTTATTTTTATTGTGAATAAATATAGGCGTATATAGACTATCAGTTAAATTAAATTAATTTTAATTTAAAAATCTTTATTTTCCACAGAAAAATTGTAATTTTGTGAACAGTCCCCCTCATCTCACAATTATTTACACAGGATAAGTTCTACCGTAAAACTTTCTCTCTTTAGTAAAGTGGGCGGGGCTTAGCAGTTTAAGGTGGTGGTTTCCTTTTGTGTAAATTTGACCCTACAGGCTTCAATTCTTTATGAAAGTAGATGAAACTTTCCAAATATGCTATTTTGGTGCTCTTTAACATTCTCGGACCAGTCCCGCATTTTTTGGTGAAAAGATGAGAAATTTTCGATTTTTGGCATAATACTCTCAGTAGGTAATCGATACATCAGATTGGTTGTTATGGATGGAAAGAGGGTACAAAAACGAACATTTTTGCTTTTACAACCTTTGAGCTATCTCTCAGGGTTAAGTCAGTATAAGCCAAAAACGATTTTTGGGGTCAAAAAACGGCCATTTTCGAAAAAATCAGTTTTTTCAAAATAACTGCTAAATGCTACGAACAATTTTCGGTTATTTATACTCAATCAATACGCTGTCAAATTGCCCATTTTATCAATGCCTATTAGCTGGGATTCGTTGCTTTAAGCTAGAGATTTGTCCGAAAAACCATTTTGGCAAAAACTGCGATTATTTTGTTTTAAACAGCGATTTCTCAAAAACTACCCAATGGATTCGCGTGATCTTTGCCAGAATGAAAATTCGCACTATTGCGGAGGGACTTTTTTCTGGGTTTGAGTTAAAACGTCTCCAGTTGCGAGAAAACTGAATACAAAGTTGCGAAATTTCGTGTCACCGCACATTTCCCGGATTTTCTGGAGTATTGAGGCTTGTTGAGCCAAATCCAAAAAAATGTCCCTCGGCCCATATGTCCTTCATACCATGGCACAAGAAAAAATTTTGGCCGATTCTACAGTTTTGAGAAATCCATGTTCAAAAATTTTTTGTCTATATTTAGCTTGTCAGATGTCAGCATGTCAGAACATTTTTGCTAGTTTTGTGCTGATTTTGCTGGTTTCATAAGTTGATGTGAATCTGCAGATTCTAAGCTTTAAAACGATGTATAAAGCTCTTTCCAACTCTCAAAATTGCGAAAGTTATAGCGTTTCAAAAGAATCACGACAAAAGCACTGCACAGAAGGACACCACCACCTTAAGTGACAGTTGGGCCAAACAAGACTACACCGTTTACGGCGACTAATTTAATATATATATATATATATATATATATATATATATATATATATATATATATATATATATATATATATATGCAAATATATTTTAATATATGTATATATTATGATAAAAATGTATGAATAGCAAACAGCAAACGAACAATTAAGCAGAGGGACTTTGGGCGCAGCCCGCCAGAAGTTGAAGAAGATTTTAAATTTCGGACTAAATTTACTCTTAAAACTTTGAATTATTTTCCTTGAACCGTTTAGAAAATTTAATATATAGTTAAGTTACGAATAGTTGGCTAGACAAATATAGGGTTAAAGTTAAATATATGTTCAATTGTTTCCTTGAACACTAAAGATGACTTATTTTAGTTTATTACTAAGGATCGGTTGCGGTTTTTGAGGACCAAAATGCGGTTTTTGAAAGTACCGAACCGGAACAAATTTAGCCTATCATCAAAAGTAAAATTTTATTAATATTTTCAAAAATTTTGTCAAATTTCTTTGACCTTTCTGAAAAAAATTGTGATTCTCTTCTACGTAGAATGTTTTCTCAAACATTTTCGCCTGCCGCGCTATTGCATTGCTTGAATGTTTAAAACGTGCGTGCAGCGTCTGCGTACTGCGTTTGCGCGGGTATTTTGAAGGCGTCCGCGCTGCGTCTGTATGGGTATTTTGAAGCCGTGCGTGCTGTGTCTGTGGGTATTTGGGGGGCGTGTGTCCAGCGTCTGCGTGGGTATTTTCCTTTGCGTCTTTTCTTTTGCCTTTCGTGGGTGCGTGGGTCCAGTCTACATCGGTGCAGGCGTGGTGTAGGCGTTGCCCATGCGTGTGTGCAATCAAGATTTACCTCATTTCTTCAAATTCCATGCAATCAAATCCATTGGTGTGTCTGGGCCAAAGTGCTGAGAAGGGTAAGCTTTTGGATGGGGGCGCCCATAATTGCTAAAAACCTTCTAAATTCTTTAGATTTCTGCGTTCTAACAAAAAACCTGAGGGGGTGAAATCTGGCCGTGGCGCTGAGATCAGTCGGTTTGTGGGAGCTCATCAGTAGCGGCGCCAGGATGTTTTTAAGGGAAGGCCCGACAAGACATGTGCAGGAGGGGAAGTTTTAGGGGTTGAACCGGCGGCCGCCCGCCGCCGAAAAAGCGGATTTTCCGGTTGTTTTGCCCAAAAACCAAAAAAAATTCGGATTCTGGGGGGTGAGGAATCCCTCTAGGGGGGTGAGCTCCAGATCTGGTGAACCCTCTCCCAAGCAGATGTCTCCAGAGCCAAGAGTAAATTGTAAAGACAATTTTGCACACTCAGTTCTCTGTCCTCAACGATTAATTGCGGATTTATTAACATAAAGCGCGAAGAGTTAATTTGGTTAAATACAATTGAGACATTGGAGAATTAGGACCTCTTGCTTTCTGGGTCCTAAACGAGGAGGATAACAACTTCCCATTTTAGCAAATGTTGTATACTGGAAAATGACTAAATCCACAAATCTGGCGATTTTACATTTATCAGAAGATGGTTCTCTGTACACTATACATATCTTTTCGGTAACTACCGTATTCTCGCGCTAAAGGGAACACCCACTTAAGAGAACTTGTTCGCTTAAGGTGGTGATTCCTTTTGGGCACATATTTTTGGTTGACGGCTCAACCCAGGATGAAATTTGATGAAACTTTACAAAATAAGTTCATTTGGTGTTCTAATACCCTCCGCGCGATCCAGCTTCAAAATTTCGAGATTTCCGTTCAGGACAGTTTTCGCCAATTTCTGACAGTTGACCAGCACCTGCATAGTTATGATTATACTCATCCGAAAGACCTCGTTGAGCTCTACATTTTTGCTTTTAGAAGCAACTTTCTACCTCTTCTCTAGTGTGAGATATAGCCAATTTTCTTATTTTGTCGTTGAAAAATTGTCATTTTTGCAGAAATCAGATAATCCACAATTTCTTGAGCTGCGCAAGTAGTAAAATTAAACTAAGGGTGTTGATTTGAAGGTCTCGTAGAGGCCGACTATCCGAGGCATGATAATCTTCCAGCAGCTATCCAGTGAGCTGCTATCATAAAAAATGGAGTTTTTGCAAAAACATTTAAAATTTTTCCAGCGATTGTGGAGCATTTACTATGCAAGATAGAGGGCTGCCACTTACTAGACGTGTTTTACACAAAAATACCCAGGGGCCCTTTTTAGTTGCTCCGATTCCTGTTTTCTAGCTAAAGTGGCCGTATCTTTTGAAAGCTTTATATAATATTCACTTGTGAAATTACTGCAAATATATTTTTATATATTTTTCAGATTTGTCATTAAAACGCCACGGAACCATATTTGAAATCCATATATCAAATTACGTACGTATAATATATACATACCTTGAAGTTGAAGCTTCCCTGGCCGTTTGCTGCTGAGCACAGGCGGGTGATGGAGAACCTGGAAAAGATATAAATAAGTCTGGTTCCGGCGTTTTGGAGCCCCTGTCGATCTTACGTAGATTATATGCAACAACATATACGGAGATTATATAACAGGGAGCGACTGGAACCGAAACCGTGTTTTCAATTCGCTATGTTTTCAAAGTTTAAGTGCAGGTTCATTAATCGCTATTTATAAAATATATTTGTTTATGTAACCCACCCAAAGCGTAACTGACAGGCGAGGGCCAGCTGATAGGTGTGGTCGAAGCTGCCCTGCCAATTTTTTGTGGCGGCGGTGACGTGGCCGATGGTGAACTTTCTAAACATAAACAACAACGCATATATATATATATATATATATATATATATATATATATATATATATATATATATATATATATATATATATATACACATATACAATTCAGTATTCAGTTATATAGTTAGTACCATTGCGGCATGGTACTGACTAGTGATATGCGCTGAAAAATTTCCTCGTTCCGGAGCTCCGGCCGGACCTCAATAATTGAGTTTTTGGGTTCAAAGTTTCAAAACTTTTCTCAATTTTTAGCTTATCAATTCGTAAACATTCCTTGTACCTGGCCCACCTGATGGTCTAGCATGCTCTCCCTTTACCTCGACTGTTAGAATACCTGTGTGACATGCTCGTAATTGGGAGTAATTTATATTTTCTTGTTTTTGTTTGTTTTTGTCTAGAGAGCTAAGCACTAGAACTGAGCATTTCAGTCCGACCCGGCCCGACCTCCATTGGTTCGCGCTCGGGGCCGAGCCGAGAAATATTTTAACTGCGGGCCGTAGCAGGCCGTAACGGGCAGGATCAACTCTAGAAAATACTGTAAAATTATTAAAATTAGCTACATATTTACTTATTCTGGTTATTTTATGGCAAGCTTTAACATTTCGTAACATATATAATTTAGCCTCTCCATCTTGCACTGAAGCCTTTGAAATAATATTGTTTGTCGGAACGGGCCGAATTTTGGAACGGGCCGGGCCGAAAATTTTTGCCAGCGGGCCGGGCAGAGCAAAATTTTGGAGCGGGTCGGCCGAAAACATGCGGTCCGTGCTCATCTCTACTAAGCACCAGACTGGGGGTATCTAAGGTTCTTTCTTCCAGCGTAAGCTGGCCCTGGTTACAGTAATACAGTAATAATAATAGTAATAATAAGACAAAATTTCACCCAAGCATGCTATATATGTATATATATTATCCTAACCGTGGGGTGATCTGCTTCGGAACGGCGAACCATCTGCCCAAGCTTCTTTCAACTGAAGGGGCTGCTGTGAACCTAAAGCATGTACAATATACGTAATTGTTAGCAAGTGTATACGTAACTATATATAATTGTTTTTACATCCGAACCTGTAAGTTATGTCTTAAATTAATTTAAGGTGTATATAATAAATTCATATAATCATATCTTTGGACATGGACACCTGTATTTTTATTTATTTTTTGACCAATCACTTAAAATTTCGTGTGGGTGCATGCTGAAAGCTGATGAATTAAAAAATTGGAATTTTTTTAAAATTTTAAGTATGGGAGAAGGGATCAGAAGGGATTAGCATTCAGTGCGCTGAAAAATTTCCTCGTTCCGGAGCTCCGGCCGGACTTCAATAACATTGAGTTTTTGGACTCAAAGTTTCAACACTTTTCTCAATTTTTAGCTTATCAAATCGTTAACATTCCTTGTACCTGGCTCACCTGATGGTCTAGAATGCTCTCCGTTTACCTCGACTGTTGGAATACCTATGTGACATGCCCGTAATTGGGAGTAATTTATATTTTCTTGTTTTTGTTTGTTCTTGTCTCGAGAGCTAAGCACTAAAGGTGAGCATTTCGGCCCGACCGGGACCGGCCTCTATTGGTTCGCGCTTCGGGCTAGCCGAGAAATTTTGTAACTGCGGCCGTAGCAGGCCGTAACGGGCCGGATCAACTCTAGAAAATGTTGTAAAATCACTAAAATGAGCTACACATTTCCTTCTTCTGGTTATTTTATGGCAAACTTTCAGCTCCTTTCAGCTGAAGGGAACCTGTGAACCTGTGAACCTGTGAACCGAAGCCGCTGTGAACCTAAAGCGTGTACAGTATACGTGATTGTTATCAAGTGGATACGTAATTATATAGAATTGTTTTTACATCCGATCCTGTAAGTTATGTCTTAAATTAATTTAAGGTGTATATAATAAATTAATATAATCATATCTTTGGACATGGACACCTGTATTTTTATTTATTTTTTGACCAATCACTTAAAATTTCGTGTGGGTGCATGCTGAAAGCTGATGAATTAAAAAATTGGAATTTTTTTAAAATTTTAAGTATGGGAGAAGGGACCAATTTTTGGCCCCGATTTTGCAAATTTCAAGGTTGTTCGCTAACAACAACGAGGCAATGTGTGACTGAGCTACTCAGAAATTATACGTATTTTTCTTACCTGCTCCTGAGGGGGTTGGCCTGGGGGAAAGGGACGATGATCCTGCCTTCTTCGGAGACGCAGGTACCTTGGAACCTAAAACAACATATATATGTATTCTATATATACATACGTACGTATATAATTATTATCAAATGTATATATACGTATATGGAATTGTTTTTAAATCCGAACCATGTGTCTTTAAATCAATGTAAGGTGTATGTAATGTCATGAGAAACTCCTACTTACGCCTAAAGAATATTTACGCAAATCTCGGATTCCTACTTACGCCTAAAATCTACAGTATCCCCTGTCTGACTTTGTTCAAGAAGTTGTTTGAATTTTCCTCAGGATGAATTTACATTTGCTTATATGAACTAAATAGCAATTTTGCGGTTCACCTTTATTTATTAGAAATAAATTTCCATTTTTCCGGAAAAATTAACAAACTAATTGAAATATTACAGTAGACTGATACAGCAGAGATACATTACCTCTGCTTAATTAGGATTGATAAGGCAAAACGATGGCTCGAGCTCCAATGTTGAATTCTGGATTAAAATACAATAAAGCGCATATAAATGAAAATAATGCCAAGGTGCAGTTGAATGTAAAATATCACTACCCAGCTGTATTTAAAATAAACTTCAACAACAAATACTTTCCTAAGCTTTGCAAAATTCAATGAAAGAACACAATGTTTCAACAGTTAATACGTTCATGCCTGTAACTTTAATGTTTTGACAGTTAATGCTCCGACAAAAAGCTGAAAAACACAAAGAAATCAAAAGTTGTCAGCTGAGAAAAAGCAACACCATTTAGTCAACTTTTATGAACTGTCAAAACATGTATAATTAAAACTCTAATTTCTAAAGCTCATGGAAACTTAGTATAGTCCTACGAATATATTAAAAGGTAAATCATATGTCTGGCAGACTGGTTTCTTTAAAAGTAATATTACGAGTCCCTACACAAAGTTGGCAAAATTGGGAGCTTTTAATTTAAAGTCAATGTCACAGTGGTTCTGGCTACTTGTTCCCCCAACATTCTGCACCCCGAAACAACACGTCATGCTGTTCCCGTAAAATGTGCAACAGCCGTGTGCTTTTTTGTACGTATTATATTACTAGAGGTTAACCCTGAACTCTTAGCATTATCCCTACTTACTTTCTTCATTCGGTACAACGCAAATCTCAAGGGATTAATAGTCTAGGAGATTTGGATATACTACAACAAATGTTTAAATTTCAAAATGTCCGGATGTGCTGAAAAAACCTTGGTTATTTATCAATTTTTCAAAAAAATTTGAAATTTTTTGAAATAAAAAAGTTTAGTTCTGTCGCAAATGTCTGAATTGGATCACGAACAAAGTTAGAAAAACTGAATTATTTCAAAGAGCAAACAAAATAACGGAATTCTACGCCAACATTTGTTCTGGGTAGAAGGAGGTTTGACGAAAAGATTAGGACTAGGCAGGAATTGGAGTTTACTTTCGAATCAATTTGGCTGAAGTAGGAGTAAGACAAGGTGGACGTCAAAGCAAAGTAAACCAGCAAACCAGTCAAAGTCCAAAACGGGGCAAAGATCAAAGGATTTTGAAAATTGAAAAAAATGAAATAACTTATTTATAACGTGTACCACATTTTCAGCCAAAAAAGCTGAACTTTAGCGTAAAGCTTTCGGGCAGGAGGTAAATTGTTTGTAACAATAGTGGTAGCAACGTGTACCACATCGGCTGTATGTCGTTACACACCACATTTTATTGCTGCCATTTAGAATAACTATCACCTACCTGCCACTTAACTCAGCAGGATTTTTGTCAACAGTATCATATGTCAACAAGCTCAAGATGAATGACAACATTTTTTCTAATTCTATAATTTTCATGCACGTCTGTCTTCGTATCGCCCAGATGTTTAGCAAATTTCTTGAATGAGGAAAAATTTCACTGCTGCGTTTCAGATCCCAAATTTGACGGCATTCCCCTCCAAAAAAAAATTCTTCTAAGTCGGAATGTCCTGATGCGTCTACGTAATACCACTAGAAAGCGCAACTAACAAATAGTTAGAACTAGGAACAACTAATTAGAGGTGGGATAACCATGCTGTAAATAAAAAAATAACAAGGTTGAAAAACAATCAGAATACGTGCTAGGTTAGGTTGGTCAATTGCCAAAAGGTTAGAACTTCACAACTGATGGGATATACACATATTAAAGTCTTAAACACAAATATTGTGCGGTTTTGTTCAGTGCTGGCAGTTCAACATTCCAGGCCAAAAAGTGGTTTTTTGTCCAAAGTCTCCAAGTGCTAAAAATTTTTTAAAAACTTGAGCAATCAAGCTGGAGCTTAATGGAATTTGAAGACCAGTAAGAACCGGAAAACTTTTTGACTTCGATTTTGCTAAACCGCTTGCACAATGGTTTTCTGTGCTGCAGAACATGAATCTGGAAGTTATATATATATATATATATATATATATATATATATATATATATTTTTCTCTATTTAGCTTTTTTCTAATAATTTTAGCACTGGAGAGTGGTAATTTGGAAAAGACCTTAATAGGTGCCCTCTTCTCCAGTCTTGCAAGTGGCAAAACTTGACCAATTGAGTTAAAATTTGGTATAGGGTTTTTCTGGGTCGCAGAACAGGAATCTGCAGAAAATAAAAATGACGAAAATTTGACGAAATCCGATTTTGAAAAAACGCTGTTTTGTGCTATCAGATAAGTCATTTGTAAGCCAGCATAGACGAAAACAAACCCATGCCAAATTAGAGCTCATATATTTCAAGTTTCGCGGAATTTGGGCCTGGGGGGACTTTCCTGAAAACATCCGAAAACGCTTACCCTTCCGAAAATATAATAAGCACAATAGGGGGCTCATTAGTAGTCAAGTATGGGACTAGTAGATTGAATATTAAAAGAAGAATAAAGTTAGCAGTACATTTAAGAAATATCTTACCTTAGCAACCAGAGGTCCATCACCACAGCTCTGCGATCTTTCCGGCACGTCTAAAAATAGTGGTTATTTCGAGATGTGATATTCATGACAATAATGAAAATTTAAAAATTAAGAATTTCTTCATGTAACTGAAATTGCTAATTGTGTTGGCAAAATGTATCAGGCTGTAGTTGTCCACGACGTCTTATTCTCCACCTCCCACCCCCGGCCTGAGAGCTGGGTGCAAACCATATATACCAGCAGGCCCGCACACAGGATTTTGAAAAATGGGGCGGGGGCGGGTTCAAGGATAAAACGAGAACAGTTTTAAAAATAGCACATGTTTCCATACAAATAGCAAGAATTTTCCATTTTGTCATCCCAATAGGGGGTCTAGACCCCTTGAATTCCCCCCCCCCCCCCCCTGACTGCGGCCTTGGATACCAGTGGCGGCGCCCCAGGGGGCCCCTCTGCGGTTTGGACCCCTCCCTTTGGGGTGTCGCCCCCCCCCCCCTTGAAAAAATTTTCAGCTGTTTATTTGCATATATAATTTGAGTGTTTTTAAGAAATTTTTTTTAAAAATCGGCTAATTTTTTGCTAAAAATCGAAAAATTTTTGCTAAAGCTCGAGAAATTTTTTGGAAAATAAAGGTAAAATTGGCTAAAATTTGGCAAAAATCTTGAGTTTCCCAAAAAAGGTTATTATTATTAAGTCGGCCCACCTTCAAAAAAATCCTGGCGCTGCTACTGAATATACACGGGTCGTAGCATAGTTTCCGTTGGGGGTAGTGGGGGGTGGGTACCTCCATCACATTTGAGGGGTTTACCATCGACTTACCAAATTCCCCCTCCCTCCCCCCGGAGACCCAAAGTTCCGGGGAAACTATGTGAGTCAGAAGGGGGTGCACCAAAACGACAAATTTCCGCGAGCCCGCCCCCAGATTTTCATATTTTGCAACACCCCCCCCACTGCAATTTTTGGCCGAAAGTGGCAAATCAATCAAAAATTTGGGGGTTTTTGGGTGTTTTCGGAATAAATTTGTCTTCTGAAGAGATCTTTTTCGCGATTTCACAACCTTGTTTATATACTACAAATAAATACAGCATAGTGTGTGTATCTAGACCTACTTATATATACATATATTGTCTGACGACATGCAGCAAAACAAGAGAGAACAGAGAAGAATACGGTAAAGAAAGAACGCTAACGCTTAGAAAGAGATAGGAAAAAGAACATGCGCCGAGGGCAGTTTTTTCATTTTTCAAGCATTTTTCATGAATGTCGTAATTTGTGTTTCTAAGCTTTTGCAGAAATTAAAAAATTAAATCTACCTTCAAACCCGAAATTCTTGTGCAGTGTGAAGTATCTGAGCCCATTTGGCGGGCCCCCTTCACTTTGGCGGTGGGCGTTCGATGACAACCTGGGCGGCTTCGAAGAAGTCTTCTTCAAACGGATTTACGATAGTCCATCACCAACCGATCCGGTTTCAGGTATGGAGAGATCAAGGGGGTCCTGGTGCGGTTGCAATTGCAATAGGTCTTCAGGGACCTCAAGTGCACTTTAGTGTGTTTTTATGAACCACCCGCTTTAGGGCCATATATTCGTCTTTATTCTTGATGCCCGGGAAATCGTTTCTAAGTTGGGCTTCATTGCACTCCTCGCAGGAAGGGCAAGAGGCCTTTCCTTCCTTCTCCACTCCAACAATCCTCAGCTTTGGGCGCTGGAGTCCGGATGGAGGATCTCTTTGGCGTAGTTCCTGAAGGTATCTGGCCACGGGTAGTGCTAGAGCACCCGAATCAGATTCCTCTTCACAGGTGATGGGGGGG
>JASAND010031569.1:0-126545 GCA_030248195.1 Trissonchulus latispiculum | reverse complement strand
GAAGTTTACATAAAACCGGGTCACCGGGTCAGTTCGAATCGCTACAAGTGCGAGGCCATCTGCGCAGACAGGAAACTTGACTTGCTTGGACTACTGTCTGAGAACCCCGACCCCCGACAACCACCATATTCAATTAATTTTTACTTCAAAATTTGGAATCCATCAGCCTAAACTTTTGATTTTTGACCAATAACTTAAGGATTGAGCACAGAAGACTGATGAATTCAAATAATACTCAAAAGTTTTAGGGAATTTGAAAAGTTACAATATTACGTTGATGAGAGGGTGGCCAAGGGGATCAACAAATTTTTTGTTCCGATTTTGAATGAACGCTTTCATATACGGGTTTTCTGCGGCGCGAGGCACGAATTTGAAATCCTTTTTTTGGATTCAAATTTTACTTAGCCTAACATAATCTTACATACTAAGTTTAGCTCTTGAGCTAACCAAGCTAACGAGAAGCTGAATCAAAGTACGGATTTCAAATCAAATTCGTGCTAAGAGCTACAGAAAACACATCTATGCAAGTTTTCAGCAGGATCAGGAGCTTTTGTGAATAGGAAAATTTTTTGATTTCTTTTTTATTCCCTTGCCTACTTGAAATTTGAGTTTCTTAAAAGTTCTAAAAATTTAGAGTTTTTGAATTTATCAGCTCAAACAAATTTTAAAATTATTGGCCAAAAAATCAAAAGTTGGTATAGGTCCTACTGGAAAAATGCAAGAGATCCACAATTTGGTTTATACTCACTCGTATTCCGAAAACGTAACTTAGTCGCTGGTTTTGGCGAGAATCTCGTAGTTCGCTTTCTTCCCGAGAAGCTGCTGCACCTATACTTCCTGACTTCAACTTCAACTTCCTGACTTCCTATATACTTCAAAAAATCAAAAGTCAGGGTTGGGGGGAAAGCGCGAAAGATTTCGACCTGTCTCCATTTTGGATAAGTGCACTCTTACAAAAAGACTTGTAGAAATTACAGAAATTGTTGTAGTGTTCTACAAAGAGCTCCTGTGCGGTCAGTCACTGGCGGAACTTCCTGTGTTTTCCACTGAAGCAGCTTTTGTATATTTTTCCGGGTCTCGAATAGTAAAAATTACAGGAGTTTCCAGTAAGAATACAAAGGAAACATTGTACTTTTGCTCGACTTTTTCGACAATCCTAAATCAGATATCAAATCTGTACATTTTACAAGACAAAACCTGTAATTTCCATAGGAGCGACCCGTAAAATGGAAACTGTGGAGGGCAGGTGTTGGGGCGGCCGCTCCCAAATTATTTTCGGCAGGCAAAATAACATGACCCGGTGTTGAAAGACTGGAATCTTGAAAATATTCAAAAAATTGCAGTCTTCAAAAATTATGATCACTGTCTCCCTTATATACTCAGTTTGCGTTATCAGCCTATCGAGCACTTTCCTGTAGATTAACCCTGTAAACCAGTGAAAACTACAGATTTCATTTGTATTGAAATTATTAGTCTAACTTGTAATCCATACTACCAAAGTAAGTATGTACGGTAAAAGTTACCAACCATGTCCTGTAGAATTACAAGACTTAACCTGTATTTTCTGCAAATGTATTTTTTATCATCTACAAAAATGATTCCTGAAATTTCTACTGGAACATTTCTAAGAGTGTGGTAAGAGAACAATAGTCCAGGGTTGACATAAATGGTGCTGGTTTAATGCACGTATTATGTATACCTTTATAATTATATAATTTGTTATTATTTAAATAATCTATTTTATTATTAAATATTTGGATGGATTATTAACTTAATTTGCATTAGTTTGGATTATTTACTGAACAGGAAACATTATTGCTATTACATGACGTGGTAAAAGAAGCAATAAAAAGCATAAACTATAGATCTGCTAATTAATTCTCTCACGACAAAGGTTAAACTTAAGTTTTGTTTAGTATGGCAAATCTAAGGTTAGTCCGAAACTGTTAATGAAGATTGACTAGAACAGTAGAATAGATTAATTTAATTTAAATTTGTAGGTATCACCAACAGTACATAATATATCAAAGAGTGACAGCTGGCAACCTATCTGTTATCAGCTGCAGGTACATGCTCTGCGCGGAGAGGTGTGGAGAGGTCACTTAGGTACACATTTGTTGGGGGGACAGCAGTGAGCACGCAGAGCATGTATCTGCAGCTTATAACAGAAAGCTTGCCAGCTGTCACACTCTTATCTATTATGTATTTATGTACTCTTGGTATCACTATTAAGCAGGGTTGGCACTTGTCGTTAAGTTGACTTTTGTCAGCAAATATTTCTGTATATATGCACTTATTCAGACAAAAATAATGATTCTTACCATTGGCTGACATTGTAAGCGAAAAAGAAAGCAGAAAATCAAATAAAATTAAATATAATAATATAATAAATATTTACAAGAAAACTATTTACAGCTATATACAAAAGAAATAAAAATAACCAAAATATTCATTGATAGCTGTGTGACAGTAATTTGCTTTGAAAATTGAAAGTTCTTGTAATTCTGATGTTCACTTTAAAATATACTGTTGCATTAATATGCAAATTAGTTTATTGTGGCTTGCTATATGAACTAACAACAGATGACGATACACTATAAGCATACTTTTGCTGGGTTAATTTCCATTAGTTTACATTAATAAAGTTATGTAGGTTAAATTTATTTATTACAGGTTTATTGGCTGCAGACTACGTAAGCTTACTCTGAAAATTTCTGAAAATTCTGAATTCGAAATCAGCAATCTCATAAAAAATTTTCTCCTCGCCTAACATGTTAAATTTAGCGAATCGTCGGTAATTCGGAAAGTATGACTTTTACACTGTTTGGAATTTGGATGCCTAACTTAACATTAAGCTGCAGGCTATTTCATTGTAAAATTGCAAGTGATTGCAAAAAATGAGTCGAAAACATCAAAATTATCAACCTAATCTTTACAACAAAGGAACAGCAAAGTGCTCCGGCCATAGGTTACTGTGGTTGAGAAAAGTTTTCGAAACCAGGAAATCACCTCACTGTTTCTTAGTTAATCCTAACCCAGCTGTACATTAGTTAATGCCCTTAGGAAAACACCTTCGGAGCTTCAGGTTGCTGTACTTCTGTGCTTCGTTGCAAGAGATTCTCCTAAGTGCCCTCGGAGGCTACTTAGGAGGTTGTTTGGGAGCAACTTAGGGCTTAAAAGATGCATCGTTTTAAAAGATTTCTACTAAATTTAGCTGGCGCTGATCTCAACTTAGCAGAAAGATTGGGAGTGGTTATCAGCATAGCATAGGAAAATCATTTGAGACCCGATTTTTCTAAGTGGCCCCCAGAGCTGATCCTCGGAGCACTTCTAGACTTGGTAGGAACTTTTTGCAACGCGGTCCCGATCGGCTAAGGTGCAGGCATGTTTTTATGCAGTGCTTCTGTGGTGATATTTGAAAACGCTGTAACTTTCGCAATTTTGGGAGTTGGAGCTTAAAGCTTTTATGTAATCAGTACATTCAGTTGAGTTTAGGAACTATCAAATTTAGTAAACAAATATTCAAGGATAAAAAGCCATCTCAAAATAAAATTTCTGCCATTGATTTCTCAACGCTGTAGAATCGGGGCAAAGTTCTTTTTATGCTATGATATGAAGGACATTTTTTGGATTTGGCTCAGAAGATTGTAATGCTCCAGAATGCCGCGGTGACATAAAATTTCACCACTTTGCATTGAGTTTTCTCGCAACTGGAAACGTTTGAGCTCAAACCAGTCTCGCCACAATAGTGCGCAGTTTTTTCTTGCCATAAATCACGCGAATCCATACGGTAATTCTTGAGAAATCGATGTTCAAAACAAAATAACAGCAGTTTTGACAAACATGGTTTTTCGACCAAATCTCTAGCTTAAGGTACCAAATTCCAGCTAATATGCATTGATGAAACGTGCAATGAGACTGTATGCCGATGGAGTATAAATAAACCCAAATTGTCCGTAAGATTTGACACTAGTTTTGAATAAAATTATTTTCTCGAAAACGGCCATTTTTGGACCCTGAAAATAGTTTTTGGTTTATACTGACTAAACTACCATAGATAGCTCAAGGGATGTAAACGCAAAAATGTTCATTTCAGCACCCTCTTTCTAGCCATAACAACCAATCTGTCGTGTCGACTAAGCACTGAGATCTAACGCCAAAAACTAAAAATTTCATATCTTATCACTTAAAAATGCGGGATGTTAGAGAGCACCAAAATAATATATTTGGAAAGTTTCATCGAATTTAATAATGAATCGAAGCGATTAGGGTCAAATTTACACAAAGCGGTACCAGCACCTTCAGCTTTAACGCCACAGTTTGGGTAGAGGCTAGATAACGATAACAATAATAATAATTGTCCTTCGACAATCATGGAGTTAGGGTTAAAAATAGAATATAACTACAGCAAAAAGACGCCTGTTTTCTAATGATGTAAATAACAGTTTGTTGCAGGACATTGATACATTCTAGTTAACATCTGAATTCAACTGTTAGTAAGATAAATAAATATAAAAATTATATAAAAATCATTAACCATAAAATCTCACCATTACAGGCCATTTGGAAGCGGAAATGACGAAAATAAAATAAAACTACAGAAAGAAAAGCTTAATAATGTACAAAAAGTATTTACAAATATATACAAAAATAATATTGAAGCTGTTGCTGTTGTCTTGATGTCATGAATGATGATTAAGAAGTGGTATAAGTTTAGTTTATACTTTGGTGTCACTTTAAGTTAGAATATGCAAATTAGATTAATGAAGTGCTGTTAATAAATCAGAGGGTCCTGTCTCGATTATCCCTCCCGACTCCTCAAAATTTTTAAAACTTGACAAATAGAGCTAAAATTTCGTATGGGCATGTTTTGGACCATGCTGAGTTCAAATGTCAGAAAAGTTTTCGATTTTGCGAATGAAACACATCGTACGAAAATAGTAGGAAAATGAGGAATGCCTCATATGTAATAGCTTGAAATTGTGCAAAGTTGTGAATTAGTAAATTTTTAGTATTACATACCTAAACATGGCTTGTCCAGAGTTTGAAATTGGCCAGCCAACGGCCTAGAGCAAACGGCCAACTTGGCCGTTGGCTGTTGGTTGGCCATAAGTTATTGGCCGTTGTTTAGCTATTGGCCAACGTTGGCTAGGTGGAGTGGAATTTAATATTTTTATTCGTCTACTGTGATTAATTATGCGTCAACTTAATTAAACTTTGTTCAAAATAGTTTTTCCATATATTAAGCATCCGCAATTATTCTGTTTTAATTGTATTGGACGACTGCGATGAATTGACGAGATGTGAACCACTAAACAATTATGATACTAACGATAAATGAGTATGGACGTATCGAAAAGTTGGAGCTATTATTTTACATCTTATGTAGATAAACTGAAATTCTGTAGTTATCCAACATGTGCTCGATTTTATGCACCGAAATTAAATTTTATAACACAACTGGCGCATAAAATCAGTAAATTTGAGCATGACCAACAATCGGCCTCCAACGGCCAACGACTAATCAGTTGTCCCATGGCCGCTGACGGGATATCGGGAAACGACCATCGACCAACGGCCGGCCAAGCCAACTGGCTGAGAATTTCTCTTCCATTGGCCGACCATTGGCCAGCCACCAGCCATAGGCCGCACCGGCCAACGCACCACACTACGATACAAAGAAATATAGATCTATCTAGTGCAATTCTCACTTATTTAAAATCATAATAATATGAATAATGAGAAATCAGAAATAACTTGAAAATCTTATGTTCATTGCAAATGCCCTTTACCAAAATATAAACTTATTTAGAAATCAAACCGATTAGATTAGCATTTACCTTTTAGGATTTAAGATTTGCACCCTAAATTTGCTGGATTTTACAGGTCTCTGCAGATTTCTAAAATCTTCGAGTCTGATACAAACTCGGATACTCTCCAGTCATGCGGAGTATAGTTTTAAGTGTTTTAAGTTTAAGATTTTCTATCACAAATTGCGTTTAAACCGTCAAGCCTAAAGGTTGGGTACTGATGTCGAGGCTTATGGAAGTGTATTTGCACGTAAGACCAAAGAGTACATAACATAAGAGTGTGCCACTAGGCACATTATGTTGTCAGAGCAAAAACTATGCTCTGCTCGCTAATGGCTGATCCCCACCCGCAAATTAGACCCATCACTTCAAAGCATTTCGTGCACTATGCTAGTTCAAGCTGAAAGCAGGCACAAAATTCGCTAACACACTGCTTGTGTTTTCGAGCTTAAGCACACACACATAGAGCGAGTGGGCGTACCCCCATTTCGACCAGGTGCTGATTTGAGGGGTGGACAGTGGGCCGTTAGCGAACAGAGCATAGTTTTTGCTGTGATAACATTAATTTTACTTACTAAGCCCGAATATCCAAGTTTCGGGAACAAGACCTTTTCCTTTTCGATCACCTTCAACTTCCTTACCAATTTGAAATTTTGAATTTAAAATTTCTAAATCATTCAAATTTTTGAAGCCATCAGCCTCCAGTGTACGTGTATCAAGTGGCCATTAGATACACGGACAGTGGTTCCAGACAAAATTTCAAACTTATTGGTTAAAAATAAGAAGTTAGTGCTGGAAAATCTAAACAAGAGATCCAAACTTTTGTTCGTGCGGGCGACAAACTCGCTCGCAACCCAAAAGTGTACGTAGTCCCTGGTTTTGGCAGGAATCTCGTAGTTTGTATCGAAATTGTCTGCTGGCCGCATCGTTTCCCTGCCAGCTAAGACATTAAATTGCCACTCCAGGTCCTGCCACTCGAAAAATTCGGGCTCCTTGTGGGATTCGAACCCACGATTTCCGGATTAACGTTCCGATTGCTCTGCCAACTGAGCTACCGAGGTCACAGTTTACCCACGGTAAACTCATTTTTAGGCACTAACAATTTCCGTAAAAAAGTAGCCTCAATTTAAACCGTATTTGAAAGTTTTGAAAAATTCAAAGATTTTGGCAAAGGTGGATAGGCTTAGATGAATTCTGCTGCGAATGCGAACTCCACAAACTTAGAAATGGTACCAAAAAAGCTCCACAAAAGCAAGCAAGTCAACCATACTTACGTAGTAATATAGAAATCTAAACAGTTATAGCATGCGCAGCTAAAGAGGATTAGACTATCCATCTAAAGATCTTGAGCTTTAAAATCTATTTTGCTACGAATTTGTCTTACTTCATCTTCAAAATATATTTTAATTTTTATAGTTTCATAATTTACACAATCAGTGGGGGTGGTTCCAGGGGGAATTAAAAACCCTATTTCTAGTCCGACAGGCTAAGCCTTATGGCTCAAGTGGAAAGATAATCCTAGTAAAGAGCTGGGCATAAATGTTCCTACAAAATAGATAGGTCGCCACACACCTATGTAACTTTTAAAAATGTTTCAATGAAAACTTGCTCAAACTGGAGAATTTTAAAAACCGTTGGAAAATCTTTAAAAAATTCGCTAGTTTCTATTACTTATGAAATCCAGGGCAACATTGCGATAGTTTATGCTTATGGTTGAGGTTTCCTAAATTCCAGGCCAAGATACAGTATAGATAAATTTTCCAGCCTCCTCGACCCGGCCCAGGGCTAATCTTTGACTTACATGTTTGTTGAACATCGAAGTGTCCAGGGCGTGGATCGAACTACCGAGCTTTGGATCTTGAGTAGAACGCTCTACCACTGAGCCACACCCCCGGACGTTGGGAATAGTTTATTGTGCTGATTTCAACATTTCAAAGTTGCTGATATTAAACATGTTATATAAGATAATTATATTATATAAAAATTATATAATGTATAATTTAAAATATTATTAATTTCTCCTTATTTACGTGAAGTAATATTTATGTAATTTCATTATAAGATGGCATATAACCAAGGATTATTCTAAGTTATGTGCTTTAAAGATTCCTGACTGTTCAGCCAGTTGCGCATGTAGATTTCCTTAGTTAATTAGTATATTAATTAATTGTGAACAGAGGGCATTGCATTAAACAATTTGGTCAGAAGAAGTAATATATAATAAATAAATTTGGTCAGGTGAAAAAGAAGTAATATATAATAAATAATGAAAACTAAATTAACTGATTAATTTTCTTCCGATATTTAGCTTAAGCTTAACAATTAGATTCTATTGGCTTTAGCTTAGTACAAAAAATTCAAGGTTCGTCAGATCCCGCTATTAAAATATCTACTAGATCAGTAAAATATCAATAATTGACTTAAAACGATAAGCTAATAAAAGTTATAGACTAAACCATCATTAAGCGCATGCCATCAAGTAGAAAATTGCTGTTATGGGCTTGATGGCAAATATAGTAGTGGTACCTCTTATTCAGAAAAAATTATTCTTACCATTGGCTGACATTCTAAGCGATAAAGAAAGCAGAGAATAAAATAAAATAAAATTAATATATACAGGAAAACTGTTTACAGCTATATACAAAAGAATTAGAAATAACAAAAATTTTCATTGGCAGCTGTATGATAGAAAGTTGCTTTGAAGATTGAAAGTCCTTGAAATTTTAATATAAACTTCAAAATCTAACGTGATTAAATATGCAAATTAGCTAATTTCATGTCAATTAGTCCTTAGCTAGTTTCGGTTTCGGCAATATGAAACGAGATACTTGACAGCAGAGTTGGCTCCGGGTCCAAAATTTCAGACCCGGCCCGGACCCGGACCCGTTATGCCGGACCCGGACCCGTCCAGACCCGGATCCGGGTACCCGGATCTAAAAAAGATCCAGTTTGCATTTCAAACGTTCACTGCATTCTAAAATTTCACTGCAGCTTTATTAATAGCCCAGTCATGAATAAAACCTGTAATAAACTTTAGGTAAATTTATGACAACTTTACGACAGCTTTTGTATGATTTGAGTGCTAGGGCTAGTTTGGGATCTCGTTTGGATATCGGTAGCAGTTTTTTGTCATGGGTCCAGAGACACTTTGAGAGAGTGTCCGTGGGATAACTAAGGATTGTTCTGGAGGAAAGAAGGTGAACGAATTTTTGTTGGCTTGTATTTTAAAACAATGTCCTTGAGCCTAGAGTTATTTTTGCGTGCATTGCAAAATCTTATACTAACTTATCAATTCGAGTTATCATATTTCTGCTTCCAATTCTAGTTACATATTTTGTTTCTAGCACAGCAGAGCTACATAAATTTGAAAGACAACAACAACAACAAGTTAGACAACTAAACATTATATCTCAATGCCTAACACACCGGTTCTACCAATGTTTTTTTAGAAAAACAACAAATTATAATGTTTTTAACATTCCTAAAGGTACCAAAATCCAGTTTCTTCAGTATTCGGACCCGGACCCGGATCCGCGGGTCCTAAAGTTGGACCCGGACCCGGCCCGGCCCGCGGGTACCCGCGGGTACCCGGACCCGGCGCCAACTCTGCTTGACAGTGAGCGGACACCATATTTTTGCTAAAATAATTAATTTCCATTAATTTCCACCAATAAAACTTGCAGTTCAAATTTACTTATTACCGACTGGACTGTATATCAGTTTTTTGAAAATTCCTGAAATTTCTGTAGCAATCAAAAAATTAGCAATCACTGTACAACAGTTTCCACTCGGAAGATGACCAAATTTAACGAAGCAATAGGTTTGGATACAATAATCGTGTCGAAATCGACATTAAGCTGCAGATTGTTTTAGTGACAGAAATTGTGGGTTTTTGCAAAAAAATGCGTCGTTAACACTGATTTTGGCCAAACTACGTTTTTACATTCAATTGTGACAATCTGTTATGTCGTTTTTGGAGTAAATACGAAATGTAAAATTCCAGTAGGTAATGTAGAATTTCGAAAATGTAGGATTCACAGATTTATTGAAAATATACAAAAAAATTGCAAAATACTTCAAACTTCTACAGTTTTAGGAGTTGAATTATTTATGAATTCTCATTCTTAGTGTAGCTGAACATACTACTAAGCATACTACATAATAAACATAACATACGTTACTATTTGGTTTACAATGAAAAATAATGAAGTTCCATGAAAAATAATCACGAGGTTCTATTATACGTCAAGTTTCGGATTTTGTTAATTAATTTTCCAAATTAATTGATACTATTAATATTTATCATCTTTTTCAATGTACAATGTTAGGGCTTTTATAGGCAAAGCAATTGTTAGAGTTGAGTACTAACCAGATATGTGCAGGAGGTGAAGTTCTGGGGGGGGGGGTGAGCCGGCGGCCGAAGGGCGCCGGAAAACAGGATTTTCCGGTTTTTTGCCCAAAACTCCGGAAAAATACGGATTCTGGGGGGTTGAGGGACCCCGCTGGGGGGTGAGCTCCAGGTCTAGGGGGGTGAAACCCCCCAAACCCACCCCCCAAGCACATGTATGGTACTAACCTAGTTTTTGTGCTGAAGGGGTAATGTGTTTTCCAACAGCTAAGTTTTGATTTACCACATTAATTCCATTACAAGCATATGTCATTTCCTTAAAAATGTCTAGTTTATGAATACTACTTATGATAAAATTAATAATTAATTTTAACCAAAATAGAATACTCAATTTCTTACCATTATAGGCCATTACGAAAAATGAAGAAAAAGTTTAAATATCAAATAAAATGAAAAAGAACAAATATATACAATTAATCTATATACAGCTATTTACAAAAATTATATAACAAACGTAAATTTTCATTGCTTTCGCCTTTCAGCTGTATTGCAGTAATATTTCAGAAGAATAAGAAATTTCAAGTTCGATTGTAGGCCTAATTTTTGTTATTTTGTTTCAGTATATGCAAATTAAGTTTCTCTAAATCACAGCCTTATTACTGCTAAGTTTGATTGCGGGTTCTTGGGATTAAAAGTTTGAAAGGACTGCTAAATTTGTAGCAAGAAAGCACAGTTTCGTTTCTTTCAGGGAAAATCTGACACTTACCAGTAGATTCCATTGAAACAGGAATATATAGCAAATAAGCAAAAATAAATGAAGAATAATAAAACAAAATATGTACAGGAATTATATACAACTATTTACAATTGAAAAATGGAAAACGTTGAAAAACATAAATCCGCTGATTGATAATTTGATAGCTTCAAAAGTGAATAGATTTCATAAATTTTTTTCTCATTTCATGGATTCTTAAATATGCAAATTAGTATATTTAAGACTAGAATTTAGTTAGTTCATTTTGGGTTTATTTCCGTTTTCAAGTTAGGGGTTGGTGTCTAGGAAAGGGTTTATCCTGCCCGGACTTTCGGACTCGGATTAGTGATCCTAAAAATTCTTCCGTTTCCTGATTTTTCATGAAACTTCTGAAAAGGTTGTACAATTTTCCTTTATCTGCACTTGATTGTCGGTCCGTCCAGTCTACATTTTGAATATTGCATTTTTATGTCATAAATCAAAATTTGCAATTGTTCTTGACCCAGTGCAACCACTTATAGAATTCGAAATCAAGCTGTAACACAAATCGCCGAAGGTTAAAGCAGCGAACCTTGAAGCGTTATGAAGATTCATCAAAGATTTGCTGAGATTTCATTCTGGATGTCACTCTGCATGTCCTCAAACTGAAGAATAATTTTATACAGCCTTTTCCTGTTCCCATTTGCTTTCACACAAGCCTCTGTGAAGTTTTCTGAGCCGTTAATGGAACAAATGTAGCACTTCTTAGCGAGATTCGCTAGAGTTCTGGACTGTAGATAAAGAAATGGCCCGGCCGGGGTTCTAACCAGAATCCTTCCGCTTGCAAGCGAGACGTGCTAACCCACTGCACCACAGGGCCATCAGCTGAACTCACATATCCGGCTTATCAATCTTTCCTATGCCTGCTTCCCTTACTTACACATTCGTATGGGTACTGTGCACATAGTGGTTACGTAAATTATGAAATCTGCCTTCGTGTTAGTTCAAGCATCTGATGGCATTTTTGCAACCAATATCGAAATGTCAAAAATTATTAAGGAAGAGAACATCAAAATTATTCAAAAAGTTGTGAAAAAATTCTGATCACCTTGCTATCCGGTTTTATGTAATTTGTTGATTAAAAAGTGTGTGGAATGTTTTGTTAACTAAATGGATGAAGATGTTTTACAACTTCTGACAGTTTTTACAATTTTGCAGTGAAAAATGTGTGGATACTAAAGCCTGTATGTTTGTTTATATTATGTTCAATATATTAGCTTAGCTTTTCGCTTTAGTAAGGGTCAAAGTATTTTGAAACCTGAAAATTGATTGTCCAAGCAATAGAGTCACTGCTTAATAACAAGATCTTAAGCGTATATGCTTAGTTTACCAGAAGAGTAACCCGCTGTGTGCTACCAAGAGTCCATAATAAAATCCTTATATTATAGAAGAAAAGTAAGCCACTAGAGGGCTCCTCTTCTTAGCATTGCGTAACAGTGCTCCGACGACAATACGCGAATGTTCCCCCGTTTGGGGGAGGGTCGACCAGATCAACAAAGCACACCCCCTTTCCGTTTGGTAGGGGGGGGGGTAGCCGAAAGGGTCCCCGTTTGATGGGGGGGTTGGCTGAAAGAGGTCCCCGTTTGGGGGGGGGGCGCTCAAGCAGGCTAAGTGGGGCTGATTCTGTTTGGCGGTTGGCGCCCCCCCCCCCCAATCGGGGACCACTTTCTGTGACCCCCCCCCCCAAACGGGGACTTCTTTCAGCGACCCCTTTTCGAATAGATCAAAAACTACCGTAATCCTCTGCTCTACCTCCCCACCAAACGGAGGGGGTTTCTGCATTCTGCTTGGCTGTTGGCTACCCCCCCCACCAAAGTATTAATTATATTAATTTAAAAATAAATGATCCCAAGCCAGGGGACCATTTGAAACGATGTACATAGATTCCATATTCTCCACCAAAAGAAATGTTCGCTTTCTTCAAAATCTGGACTCTCTTTCTAAACGAAACGCGGGCCATCTTTGGTAACCCCATCCGAATGCAATCTTTATTTCGACACAACCGGGACAAAATCAGCCAGCCTAGGAATGGTGCCCAGTTTAACATAGAGGCACACCACGATTACACAATTACTCTGGTAGGTAATTGTATAAATATGTAGTTAACGTCGACTCATTAGTGAAACCAATTTTATCTGTTCAATTACCTTTAGCCATACTGTAACGCAATGGTAATGTGTTTAGTTCAGATTTTAATGAATTACATAATAGCGTTTAGTACAGAAATATGTTAGTTTGACCACTATTTTATATTGCAAGTTGTAAACAGAAGTTAGGCGTTTTCATTTGTAAAAATTGCAGCCATTTGTGTAGGTTGAATTCAGTGTTCTGTTTCATAAGTTTTAGAAAAAGTTAACTTTAAGTAACTGTTGTTTAACAATTTCATTTTAGTTTCAGTGCGGTTCACCATGCATACTAATGTTGTCGTAACTACTGAACTTTGTGTTTACTTTCTTTGTCAATTTTTTGCAAAAAAACAATGCGAAAACGGGATTAATGTGTTAATAGACGACTTTGTAATTAAAAAACCTTCCTGGTTTTAGGAGTTGTTTAAATTGATGAACATCAATTCAGCATTAATCCAATGGCCAATGCTGAACATCTGTCGTGGCTTGGTTTTGGTTGGCTGCTGTCAGTGGTGAATGCAATCACTTTTGGTCAAATTGGTCTGGATGGTCAAAGTTTGGCTGAGCCTAAAAGCTATGACGAGGTAATACGCTAGTGTTGTTTCAGTAGCCGATTTTAGTTTCAGTTTCAGTTTCAGTTTCAGTCGGTGGTTCAAAATAATTTCAGTTTCAGTTTCAGTTTCAGTCGGTGGACCAAAATAGTTTCAGTTTCAGTTTAAGTTTCATTAGGCAACGTATGTAAAATAATTTCAGTTTCAGTTTTAGTTTCAGTCGGAGTGTCAGTCTCAGTTTCAGTTCGCTTTAAAAACAACGGTTTCCAGCTCTCTGAGTTTATATAAAGCACAATTTAATGTTTATTCAACCTCTCTTACAACAATGTTAACAGAATCGAATCTCAAAACCTTAATATTTGCAAGATTTAAGGAAAGAGTGAAACTAGTTTCAGTCCGAGTTTCAGTCTTTTACCCACTATAGTTTCAGTTTCAGTTTCAGTCGGCTGCCTAAAAATGTTTCAGTTTCAGTTTCAGTTTCAGGTCTCTTCTCAAAACAGTTTCCGTTTCAATTTAAGTGACTGAAACATCACTATAATACGCTCTCAGAACAATATTGATTCATCTGAAATTAAAACCACCGAATGGGTCAATGCTTATCATTTTAGTTTGACGCAAGCTGTTGGATAGAGCTGAGTGTCCCACTTTTCGAATTATAAAATTATAAATTCGAATTATAACATCTTGGAAACGTTTAGGAGCTCTCAAGCCAGCATGAAGTAGATCTGTGTCTGATGGAGCTAACTGGTGATTTACATCAATTACGCACGAACTTAAGCAATTACACAAGATCTCGAGTTGAAGAATGTTGCTTCAGTTAGAAGAAATAGCTAATTATTGAACATCTGTCTAAAAAAGTGGTTTTCTGTTTACAGATTTTACACTTTATGAAACGAGCTGAGGAGTTGTATCCGGAGTTGGCTCAAATCCAAACCATCTATGCTCACGATGGCCAACGAATGAGCAGCTATGAGGGAAGGCCCATGACTGTGCTCAAGGTAGACTCAAAGTGGACCGATCATTTTGTTATCTCAGTCTGTTTGAAGCAGTAGCTGAGTGTCTTACTCTTCCTATTATAAACTCTTGGTATATTAAACTTTAGTCGAGTTCTCAAGTTACATAAGCTGTTTATGTCGCTATTAAGTTGATTAATTGAGTACATGCCGCCCTCCATGTGATGTCGAAAAGTAGATTTTACGAAAATACATCTTATGGAGTGAAATCATTTAACAACAAACTAGGAACTAAACTAACTGTCTAACAAAAACAGTTTTGAAAAATTTACAACTGCAATTTACACTGATTTACTCTTGTAAAGAGAGCCAATTTAATTGAAACCGGTATGCAAATTAGTTTAGACTTAGAAAACTAAAACAAGTTGGCTCCTAAAAGGAGCAGAATCTCGACGCAGGGTCAGGACTAATATACATGTGCCTGGGGGGAGTCTTTTGTAAGTGAACAGGGCGCTGGTGGGTGAGCTCACATTCTGGGAGAATGAACTTCCCCAATAGCCTCCCCTCCAGCCATACGTAGGGTGTAGACTCCATTAGTATATACAAACTTTGAAAATCACACTCAGTTAATCTTCACTTGCAAAATAATCTGATAAATTGTCCGGGTCTTGAGTATAGAATCTTCGATTCACCCGTGGATTCGTCGATAGTTATAGATTTTTTTAGGATATTAACCGAAACGGTTGTATTATTCTAGATTTATACAAATAGTTAGCTTGTCCACGTGCAATCAGTCAATAAACCTCAGTACCTCATGTCGCCAGTGCAATTATGTATCCAACACGACTTTAAAATTAAGTAGTAAGCGCGAATATTGAAATCAGTTTCTTCACTGTAATGCTACTATAATAAAGCTGGTTGACTCCGGCTTCACTAACTACTCAACTACAGTGACGCCACGAAAGCTAATTTGCATATTGGAGCATTAACCGTATGTAATTTTGACGCAACCAAGGGGGCCTGTGAAAACGATATTATGGCAATTAATTGAACAGTAAAGTGGGGGGGGGGCCCAACTTATCATGAATATAACAGAAATGCTTACAACTTTGAATTATATTTAAAAAAATTAAACTATGCTAACTTTTTACTCTGAAGTGAGAACATTAGTAGCAGAACCCCGCTGCGCAAAAACCTGAGGAGTTAGTGAGAGCAATGTTGAGCATAGGGCGCAATTTTCATGTTGGAGATACTTAGTTCGTATTGCGCTAGAAATGAAAACAGCTATCTCGCCTTTAGGCGAGATAAAAACAGTTATAAACAATATTAATATTGACGTTTAGATTGGGTCAAACAGTAAGTGTCGTTCGTGGAAGCCGTCAGTTTGGGTGGACGCAGGGACGCACGCCCGAGAGTGGATTACGATTCTGTCAGCAACCTACCTTATCAATGAGGTTAATTAATTAATTATCTAAATTGTGTCTATCTTAATAAAATATAATCTCTCAGGACTCTTTTAGAAATGGGTAAACTGCGTTAGACTTTTCGTCTTAGGTTAATTCATTAATTATCTAAATTGTGTCTATCTTAATTCAATATAATCTCTTAGGACCCTTTCAAAAATGGGTAAAATGTGTCAAACTTTTCGTCATTATATACCTTACAGTCTTCAGCTACGCGTACGTATACTAAATCATTACCTCAAGCGGCCCAGGTATAATGCTTGTCTTCTTTGGCTCTGTTTAACCGGCAGTTAAATGGTCTTCCGATAATTTAGGTTTTAACTAATTTCAGTTTAGCTCCTGTGATTCAGTTGGTAGAGCGTCTGTGCATTTCTAAGTAGATAGTTGCGGCTTCGAGTTCCGCCAGGTCCCGAATTTTTGGGTTCATGATGAAGTTCACCTTTCTGGCGATACAGACAGGCCGCAGACGCACACCTGTGCGTAACTTTCGCAAAACTTAACCCATTTATAGTTCAAGTTCGGTATGGATGCATTTGAACACATTTCTGATCGATCTGGTGCAAAATTTTAGAATTTTAAAAATTTTAAATTTTTAAGTTTTTCAAGAGGGGGATTAAGGGGAACCAAAAACATTTTTCTATCTCAAATTTTGCTGAAAAGTGGCGTACAGGTGTAAAAATGTAGTTGTCGCCTATATTGATAATAAACCAGACTTGACTAATTTTATGCAGGTTCACAATAGGTAGTGTATGCCTACAACTCCTCCTCGTGCCTATCCAATTAAACCAAACCCTAATTAAAACTGACGAAATTAACACGATACTTTAATCTGAAATTCACATGAAAGCATTAAACAACATTTTTCATAAAAACATACAAAATCACTTAAGCAGATATTCAGCTCAACCAACAAGACCGTACAAAAATGAGACTAAGGTCTTTTAGTATTCCTCAATAACTATACTTGATAACATACGACAAGCAATACTTTAGGATTAGATCTCAACATATATATTTTTAGTTCTTCTTTTAACTTCCAGGACATATGTAATAAAAATGAATATTTTGTCATGTGGATTTGTTCAGTAAAAGGTCATATTTGTATTTCAATCCAAATCGGCCGGCGTGCCAACCAATGAACGCATTTAGGACACGACATGACCAAAAAACGACGTCTTTGAACAATCTATCCGAGTAATAAGCGGCTTCCAAAATAACTTAAAAAAGGCTAAATATGTGATGAATAGTTTGGTTTCTTATGGAGTTTCGATCTTGGATTCTGCTGGAAAACGGAATGGAACTTGTGAATGAATGTGTTTGATTGCCACTGTCTTTGTATTTTTAATTATTGCCATAGTTAAGACATGAATTAATTGGGAAAATTAACAATAATGAAGTTTCAAGCTTAAGTTGGGTTGTTTCGAGCTGGCAGTTAACTTTTACTAATTATGCTGTTGCGGGACAGCTAGGTAGAGGCCCGTTGGGTGCCGCTCCCCAGGCGGATTGGCAGGTGTAGAACGACTGTCAATGATTAGTGCAGAGCACGGTCCACTCATTAATTTAAGTTAATTAAAGGGATTCTGCTATTATGGCCAAAACAACCCAACACGGTCAGAAAGAAGGCCAGTGTTCACTCACTGTACGTCGAAATGCAATCAAAGTTTATTATATTTGAATAGATTAAGACCTGTTCTTGCGATTTATAAAAGAAAACCAACCTATTCTGTGGTTCGTTTTAATTTTACAAGCCATTTTCGAACTTCATATGGAGATTGCAAAGTTACTTTCAAGTTTCGACCATACCAGTGGTTTTCGCCTAATTCCTCGTTAATTAACATAATTAATTAGTATAATTTTTATATCCGTAAAACCAGCAAGCTTTGCTCTTTCAGAATATCCAAAGACAATTACCCTTTCTGTGGTTCGTTTTCATTTTACAAGTTGATTTACAAGCCACTTAATGGATTTTAAGTCGGCCTCCGGATTTGGTTGGTCACGGTGCTTCTAATTAAAGTTGCGTGTTAATTAACATTAATAATTAGGTTAAAACTTTTATAAACAAACTCAGCAGGTCTTCCTCTTCAAAACAAGCACAAAATAATTGGTGCTTCTGTGGTTCGATTTTGAGTTATGCTTGATTTTCTGACCTAACCGGGAGAGCTCGGCTCGTCCCTCAAGTATTGTGATTATTAATAGTTTAAACTTCATTCTAAGCTTAATTAAAGTTTATGTTTAATTAAGTTAATCCATATTCTAGCTAATTAATTAATGAAAGTTAAGTCAATTAAGTTTAAAGTTTAATTAATTTAGTTTTTATTGGTTTAAAAGCAAAAGGGAAGCTCGGCTTGCCCTTTCACTGAACTTAACTGGTTTTTGCCTAGCTAGTGTGGAATTCTTTTAAAGTTCTTCTTTTCTTTTGTAGGTTTAAAAGTTTTGTAATTTAAGGGAAGACTTTTATGTCTTCCCTTATTGCCAATTTGAAGTAACAGATGCGTTACTTTTGTAACTGTACAACTTCTCCGCTCTTTGAGTCCAGCTCGGCTGAGACTCAAAGGCAAAAGAAAAGAGGGGAACTGAAAGAAAAGTTTTATTTTTTAATTCATGTCTTAGCTACTTAGTTGTTTGTATTTTGTATTGTGTATTGTGTTTTGTACAAGGCTCGTACCCACTAGTTTTAGTTAATTATTTTACCTACCTAATCAGCAGTCACTAAGTTTTAATTAAGGGGACCCTCTGGTCCAGGTTTTAGAGTGTAGTGTCAATGTTTGTTTTTCTTCCTTAAGCGAGAAATTGCCGTAGTGTCAATTTCTCGCCCGAATGCGTTTGCACCTGTGTTAATCTTTTCATTAATTTTACAATAGGGGAAAGGGATTAGTTTAATTGCCCTTTCCCCTTTCACGTAAACACTTGAGAGCCCGCTCGAAGTTATTTTATGATTACACTAATTTGACCCAATCAGAATCATTTAAGGGCGCGCCTTTTGCGCGGAGGACAATTTCGGCCAATCAGACGAATGATTGCCGAAATTGTCATGATTGACAGGTAGACTTGTTTTGAACTTCAGTCTTACCTCGTCTTCCGAACCGTACGGCCGCTTTTGGCCCCTCCCTACACTCCCCCCTGTTTTCTTTACACTAGGGCGTTACTATGCCCAAATTTTCCCCCACTCCGGAACGGGGCTAGTGTTTGACACTAGCCCCCCCCCCTCTCCCTTTTTTTTTTTTCTCTTCTTTTTTTTTTCCTTTCTCCCCTTTCCGACCCAGTCTTTTTAAAAACCCCCTGAATTTTCCCTTAAATTAAACTATTTCATTTATTGTCATAAATGATTCTGATTTGTAATATCTATCCAGATATTACCTGGGTCGCGTGGATTTCCGAAAGGAAATCTACTGAGAAGCTTGGACTTTTGGGAGCTCTCCCAAAA
The DNA here is from genome assembly GCA_030248195.1 of Trissonchulus latispiculum. Classification (NCBI taxonomy): domain Eukaryota; kingdom Metazoa; phylum Nematoda; class Enoplea; order Enoplida; family Ironidae; genus Trissonchulus; species Trissonchulus latispiculum. Next base: position 107,077 of record JASAND010031569.1, on the reverse strand, counting down.
GTCCTCAAATTTCACTTTCAATTAAAATTTTCTCAATTTTAAACCACAGAACGCATTCGCAAACTTTCACACAATTCTACACACTCTTCAAACTTTTCATCTCAAGCTTCTTAGGGATTATTCCTGGACCCAGGAAATATCGTGTTAGGATCTTTCTCTGAAAGATCCTAACGGTTTTAACCCATTTGATTCAGGTCTGAATCAGCCTTTACCGGTGCCTTGGATTTGGATCAAATCAGCCTGCTCTGCCCGCCATTGGATCAGATTCCCTGCTGCTCGCCAAGCTGTGCTGCGCTGCCTGTGGACCTCACCTGCCAGTCCCCCCGATTCTTGGATTTCCTCTATCTCACCGGTGTGAGTTCCTTCACGGATCCCCCGGAACTGTTCTCTGCCCAGCTCTCTCGGTTGGACCAGGACTGTAAGGTGCTTGTTTTCGGAGAATGACTCTCTCCAGCTCTCTTTCTCAGTAGATTAATAGGGATAAACAGTCTGCCTTGGGCAGCGCACCGTGCACTACTCGATCCTCATTGCTACAGGGTGATTTATCCGACACCCTTCATCAGTTGCTATCTGCTAGTTTCGGGTGATTTGTCCGACACCCTGTGCTCTTCTGAATCTGTCTTTGCCGTGCACGGTTGCCTGTCCTTGGTTGAGGCTTGCTCCCTCGACTTGACGTCATCAGTTGTCCTTAGCAAAACTTTCCGCCGCCTACCGGCCCTGAGAGCCTGCTTTACGGCTATCAAACTTTCGGTTGTGGTTTGGAGTCGGGGACCCCTGAAACTTAGTCAAGAAGATTGATCTAAAACTGTCTGAACTTTCGATAAAATGCATTATTATAGTTCTTGTCTCTCTTTTTGCTTTTGCTGTCTTGCGTGAGATCTTGTCAAATTGACGTAAAACTTTTGGGGAAATCCAGAAACCTTACTAATTTCTCGAAAACGTGCGAATTGACCTCTGGCCGCTTCCTTAGGCAGGGAGTAGGATATTAGCTTCTGGTTATCTGCCGAGCGGGTAGTCAGGACTAATATCTAGTGCCCGGGAAGGGTGGAAATCCGCGCAATATTGATTGTTTCCGTTAAAATAAAAGCACATAGGACACTTCAAGCATATAGGCGGACCCCCCTCGATACCCTGTAGTTAGGAAACTGAATATAGTGATCATTGTGTGGAAACTGTACCAGACTTGCGATCTATAATCAATTCATTCGAAATTTTCATAGGTTTCAGGTTCTAGCATAAAAGTTTGTAGGATATCTTATCGAGCAAAGTTTTTGGGATAACTGGTGTGTGTCAGACTGCTGGTTAGGTCTAGGTATTCTGCTAGGTCTAATTTAAAATCATTAGGTTCATTAATTAGGTACGAGCCTTAGTGGTCAGCCGAGTATTCTGTGTGTGTGTAATTGTAGCCGCTTTGTCTGTTCTCGATTGTGTCAGTAGTAATTGTATTTTTGGTGATTGTTTTGTTTCATCTTGTGTTGTCTGATTAGCTGACCAGTTCTGTTTGTAACTAATTAATTCTCTTAAGCACAGTCTGTATCACCATATCCTCAATTCGTCTGCACGTAACTGTTGTAAATTAAATCCTAAAATTTATAGGTTCTGTGGTCCATTCTGCTAGGATCTTAGGGTTCAGTTAGGGATCAGTTCGGACTTACTTAGGACGTTAGTTAGGACTTGGCTTATATCACACTGGCAGAGTTTGTGCCTGTGTTATCTATCTCACTGCAAGTTAGAGTGCGAGAATTGCGGTACAGAGTTGACAGTTAGTTTTGAGCTAGAGGCATTCCAGCATCAGAGCGAAGAGACGCTTAGTTTAATCCATCCTATTGTAGTTTGCGGTTGTCTGCGTCCCTGGAACGTAGACCAGATAGTTGAGGAAGCTTACGAGGCAATTCCAGGCACTGAGGACTTTGTGCCTAAACATTTCCCCTGGAAGTGCGACAGTTGTACGGAGCAAGAGGTGTTGATCTTCTGCCTGATTCCAGAAGGTACTGACTTGTGGGCGTCTGTTGAACACGACAGCTGTTCACTAAACGTATATTGGCCTTAAACGGAAACGGAGCTTAGAGGATTCGAACTCACGACCTAACGCGGACAAATCCCGGACTGGGTAGACCAAAACCAGGCTACTTAATCCGACGGATCTAAGAGTCGACCGAGTCGTCTCGTCTGTTCGCTACTGCTGTTAGTGCTTTTAAATTAGTGTGTGTGTTGCTGAGATTAGGGTACCACCGACCCCGGTGCTCTCTCAGCCTATTCAACTTTCACTCTAAAACCGGTGCTTACCAGTGCAACCTTTTGGAGCCTAAAATAATCCAAACTTTACTCGTTTAATTCAGCCCTCCGCACTACACATATCAATATCTCCCCCTGAAAGTATCTTTAGCGGTAATAGCGATCAGACAGTGCGTTCCATATTAGTGGGCGTCGGGTGGTGCGGTTGGACCGCCGAAGCACGGGTTGATTTGGAATATCTCCTAATGGTTGTGCAACAGCGGGTTGGCGCTGATTTAAAGCCGGTTGATTAACTCTAGGGACTTGACGGAATGTGCATGGACCAAAATCATCGCCGTCTTCGGCACGATCACGGAAATTCACTGGCGCCGCTCTTTGTAGCTGATTTACATGACGGAAACACAAATCCCCGGATGCCAGCAAAATCTTGTAGGTCAAAGTGCCTTGTCTTTTGTGAACCTTTCCTGGAACCCACTTAGGACCATTCCCATAATTCCTTACCCAGACCAAGTCGCCAGGGTTGAACTGTCTCTTAACCAAGGCCTGTTGACTGGGTTTGGGTTCGGGATTTACAGGGTGAAGAGATGACAATACCGTATTCAACTCTCTTCCCAAAAAACGTTTTGCGGGGGTTTCTCCTGTGAACGCATGCGGCACAGAACGATAGGTTAGGAGGAATTGTGCCACCGTTTTAGGGAGTGCACTGGCAGAGGGTTGGGCTGCCAATACAGCTCTTTTGAAAGACTGGACAAACCGTTCCGCCAAACCATTAGAGGAAGGGCTATAAGGAGCAGAAAACAGATGGCTGATGCCGTTTTCTGAACAAAACTTTGCAAATTCATGCGAGGCGAATTGAGGGCCATTGTCAGTTACTAAGGTTTTTGGAATTCCATGTCGGGCAAACATGGAACGTAGGACGTGAATAGTAGACGATGAGGTCGTTGACGACATGTCAATTACCTCTGGCCATTTTGAGTAACTGTCTACTACAATCATCCACATTTTCCCACAAAAAGGCCCAACAAAATCTGCGTGAATTCTGTCCCACGGCTTCCTCGATAGCGGCCAACTGTTGTGAATAGCTGGAGGCGAATGAGCAATTTGGAGGCAATTTGGGCAATTTCGAGAAATACCTTCTATTTCTTTATCCAAGGATGGTCACCAAATATGAAGTCTGGCAAGTGACTTCATCCGAACTATACCAGGATGGCTAGTGTGAAGTAATTCTAGGAAGTAATCCTGAAGTGAGCGAGGAACCACGACGCGATGACCCCAAAAAACACAGTTCTCATGAAGTGAAAGCTCGGCCCTTCTTTTCCAGAATGGATTCAATTCGGGAACTAAGCGATGAGTGGGTTTCCAACCATCTTTTGTTGCGCAAAGAATCTTTGCCAGTACAGGATCTTCTCCTGTTTCGAAAGCAATCTTGTCCAAGGTACATGGGATGCTTGTACGAATTTCGGGAAGGATCTTGTACACTTCTTCACAGGCCTCGTCCTTAGTGGCTACCCCTGCTATGGGTAATCGAAAGATGGCGTCTGCATTACCATGGAGCTCGGTGGGGCGATATCCAATGGTATACTGATAAGCTTTAAGCTTCAAAGCCCAACCTTGTAAGCGACCCATGGCTAACGGGCTGGCAACTTTCGGATCAAAAATGTGGACAGGGGGCTTATGATCCGTTAACAGGTTAAAAGATCGTCCGTATAGATATTCATGAAACTTTGTCAATCCAAAGATAATGGCTAGACCTTCTTTTTCAATTTGAGAATAGCGAGTTTCTGCATCGTTCAGCTTGCGGGATGCGTACGCAATAGGTCGCTCCGTGCCATCGGCCAGCGTGTGAGAAACCACCGCGCCGACCCCCACGGGCGACGCATCGCATGCAAGCGTCAATGGCAACTTTTCATCATAAGGTAGCAATACTGCAGGACTTTGAAGAACAGTTTTGAGCTCCGCGAACGCTTTATCACAGGCTTTCGTCCAGATCCACTTCTTACCTTTTTTCCTTAATTCATTGAGAGGGCTAGCCACAGAGGAAAAATTCGGAACAAATCCAGAGTAATAATTCGCCAGTCCTAGGAAGGACATAAGTTCAGATACGTTATGCGGAGTCGGAACTTTGAGGAGAGCTTCAATCTTCTTTGGGGACGGATGGACGTCATCAGAGTCCAGGACATGACCGAGATAGTCGACGCTGGACTGAAAAAACTGACATTTAGGCAATCCAAGCTTGATTCCATGTTGGCGACAACGAGAGAGCACTTTCTTTAGATTCAGCAGATGCTCCTCTTCATCTTTACCCGTTATGCAAATGTCGTCCAGGAAAATGCTGACCCCAGATAATCCGGAAAATATGCGATTCATAGTCGCTTGAAAAATTGCCGGGGCTGATGACAGACCAAACTGTACTCGTTTGCATTTGTATGTACCTTTGTGAGTGTTAATGCAAGCTAACATCTGGCTTTCCTGATCCAACTCGAGCTGAAGATAAGCTTGCGCCATATCCAGCTTTGTAAAAGACTGGCCACCTTTTAAATTCTGCATCAAATCTGGAAATCTAGGCAAGGGGTATTGATCCACACACAAGTGAGGGTTTACCGAAACACTGTAGTCGCCACACAACCGGATCTTACCGGTAGGCTTGACTACAGGAACAACGGGAGCTGCCACTTCGGAATATGGCACCGGTTCGATGACATTTCAAAACGGTCAACATAGTCTTCCCATTTTTCTGTCTGTGGAGAAAATGGATCAAGAGGTAAAAACTGCCTCGTCGCCATTTTAGTATTCCTCAATAACTATACTTGATAACATACGACAAGCAATACTTTAGGATTAGATCTCAACATATGTATTTTTAGTTCTTCTTTTAACTTCCAGGATATATCAGGTCTCAGCTGCCAATACGATAATTTGGGACCCGCACCCAACCAACTAACAGTAACTCCCAACCAAGACTGCCCAACTCTAACTTTCAACTAACTGACTCCATCTTTGTAAACTACCGAAGTAGCTAAGTTCCAAGACTAGATTTATCATTCATAAAATAATTTCCAGAATTGACATAGTTTTCAACGAATATTTCACACAGGGATTTAGAGGGATACAATCGCTGAACACGAAACTGAAAAGCTTTTTTCGATCCAGCTTTGCGTTAGCTAGAAATAAGTTAAAGTTGTAAGTTTAACGTTTAAGCTTATATTGAACTAACGAAAAGCTGGATCGAAAAACGGTTTTCAGTTTCATATTCAGCGATTGTATCCCTCTAAATCCATGTATGCCACTTTTTAGCAAAATTGGAGACAGAAATGTTTTGGTTTCCCTTGGTCCCCCTTAAAAAACTTAAAAATTTAAAATTTTTAAAATTTTAAATTTTTGTTGCAGATTAATCAAAAATGTGTTCAAATGCATCAATACCAAATTTGAACTAAATCGATTAAGTTTTGCGAAAGTTACGCGCAGGGTGTGCGTCTGCCTTAGTATCGCCACTTTCTTTCATTCTCTAATCTGTTATTGTAGCTTCTGACTGGTTACAAGACCGACGATTCAATTCGGAAACTCGTTGATTCGGTGGATTTTTTCGTTCTTCCGGTCGCTAATCCCGACGGCTACGAATATACAAGATCCAGCAGCGACCTGCAGACTCGATATTGGCGAAAGAATCGACGAAAAACGCAGGGATCGTCCTGTGTCGGTGTCGACTTGAATCGAAACTATGACTGGTTGTGGGGAACTGGGAATGGTATACACTAAGTTGGTGTGCTACACAAATATTAAATGCCAATGTTAAACAAATATACTAAACCTGATTCCAGTTAAAATTATGACAATTTGGTTCTTAAGTTTAAACTGTCAGATTAACACTGACATTAACATTAACATTAACATTTGACAACCAACACTAACTTGGCTTTGACCTTAAATTCAATTAATTCAATTTTATTGAAATTAATTTAAGTCAATTACCTAATTTAGAATAATTTAGATAGGTTTAGACATAATTCAAATGATTATTTGGGAAGTCCGCTAAGCGGGTACTGCATTGTGCAGTCGTTATCAGTTAGAATTTAGAATTTATGATTATGTAGAAGAAACACTTCTAACTTTGATTTGAATAATTTTATTTGTCTAATTAACATGTTATGTTTTCAGTTTTTGACCGTGAGTCCATTGGCTCTCACAATCCGTGCTCAGATCACTACGTGGGCACTCGAGGCGCCTCCGAGCCCGAGACAGCATTTGTTCAGAGCTTTGTCCAGTCTCGAGCCCATTCCCTGAAAGGATTCATCTCCCTCCACTGCTATGCTCAGGCCATACTGATTCCCTACAGTGTCTACTGGGTATCCAAGCCGCATGACTCACAAGATTTGGTTTGCCACAGTTTCGGTTGTTCAATTAGCTTAAAACTTAAATTAATTCAAATCAAATTCAAATTATTTATATTCGAATTGTTTGTAAAATAACTAATTATTTATTGAAATCAATTAATTATGTAATATCATTTAATAAACTTTAACTTATTTAATTAAATTTAATCACTGCGACGAATGCATCTGTTTTGATGCATGATTTTTGTTTGCAGCTACACAACCTTAAATATAACAACAATTAGAATTATTCAGTGCCATGAGAATTAAAGAACATATTTAAATATCTACAACTCGCATACGTTGTTATTTTCTCATGTCGGTTCACCATTTCATTTACGGTTCAATTGTTGCACAGAAGATTAATTAGTTTTTTACGATACAGTACATACGAAACTGGTCAACAGGGAAGTTTCTGTTTGTCGTATTCTAAAGTACAAAATTTGCTATTTTTAGGAGCGGGTGGCACACCATGCGACCACACGAATGCAACAGAGCGGTGGTCGCTCCTATACCGCCGGCTACAGCAGCGATGTGATGTGTAAGTGGTCACTTCAGACGGTTTCAGTTAAAACCGTTGCTTAACTACTACAAGATAACTTTGTAAGAGAAGCAGGCATAGGAAAGATTGATAAGCCTGATATGGGAGTTCGGCTGATGGTCCTGTGCATACATTAACACTCTGTCTAATTACTCTACCCCGCCCTCGGCGAGGGGCCTGCTCATATTTCCTTTAGCAGTGTTAGGTCATGCCTAAAATTGTTGCCATTCACTCTTAAAAGGACTCCTGTTGAATTTACAGGAATTCCTATAGTTTTCTACAAAAGTGCGGTCAGTCACTAGCGGAGCTTTCTGTATTTTTCACAAAAACAGCTTTTGTATCTTTTACCGGTCTCTCAATTAGTAAAAATTGTAGTAGTTTCCTGTAACAAATACTAAGCAAACATCAGGAAAGCCTTCAAAAATTAAAATCACTGTCGCCCTTATATACTCAGTTTGCGTTATCAGCGTATCGAGTACTTATCTGCAGAGTAAACTTCTAAACCGGTGAAAACTACAGGTTTCATTTGCATTGAATACTAGTCTAACGTGCAATCAATTCTACAAAATATATTCGGTAAAAACTACCACCGATGTCCTGTAGAAATTACAAGACGTAACCTGTATTTTCCACAAAAGGTTTTTATATTTATCATCTACAAAAGCGATCCCTGTAGTTTCTGCTGGAACATTTCTAAGAGTGTTAAGAGACTAATAGATTTGATCAAAATAATAAGTGGCGTATAACCGACATTATACAGCAATTTTTATGTCTTCATTTCTTTCTTTTGCAGATCCAACGACAGGCAGTGCGCAGGACTGGGCCAAGTCCAAAGCCGGCATCAAATACTCCTATCTGTTTGAGCTGAGACCGGACAGAATTCGCCGCGGCCAACGACCCTGGTATTACGGATTTCAGCTTCAGCCGAACGAAATCCTGCCGACCTGCCGAGAAGCCTTTGTCGGAATTGAAACGATTGCGTCCGAAATCGCCAAAGAATTCCGATGCTACTGAGCTTCAACTCTTGACCTTTGACATTTTGTGGGCATTACTGGAAAAAGCCTAAACTATGTGTTGTATTGTATTGTATTGTACGTAATATGCACTTAATTTACCGTATAAACGAAAAGATTAATGACCAGTTTCTTTGTTATTATTTCTGAGAATTTTGGCAAGAATCCTGAAAAACTTAAGAAGCAATTTCCCATTAAATCCTGAGATTTGCGGTTTTTGAAAATTCTGGGTCAAGAGTCAAGACATATTATCCATTGGCATATTATCCAAGCTTAAAAGTCTGAATCATTAACCTTGCGAACCATTTCGTTAAATCATACAGACATAGTATTTCTGTATGTAAACAGTTTGATTAGAAAAAATATAGAGTATAAAGCAGACGATTTAGCATTAGTCCTACTCCAAAACATAGGTTGTCAGACTAGCCTACGTAGAATATGTTAGCTGTTGGTTCAGTGGTGTAGTGGTAAGAACGTTTGTCTGCAGACCAGAAGGTCAACGGTTCGAACTCCGACTGGGCTAAATTTTTATTTTCTGTACTGATAGATGCTGACACATTTTTCTACTTTCTTGTCCAATTCCCTAGCAAACTCAACTGCTACTATGTTTCGTTCTGGACATTTTGCTTTCTGGTTTCAATTTCACCTGTCTTGCAGCACTTCCAAAACAGTTTTTTGAAATAATGTTAATATTTGTTTCCAGTCAACCTAAAAAACTTAAAATGATGCTTTGCATGTCTCGGCGTAAGCTGATAAGTGGCAGAAATGAAAACAATTTATGAATGCAGTCCTTTTTTGGAATATCCGGCACTGAGATTTGGGTTAAAACATCATTCAACTAAGTTTGGGCAGTTTGCTGCATCACTCAAACTGGTTTCATCAATTGACTTGGGCCACAGCTGTAGACTGACTAAACCATAATCCTACTTAATATAAACTCTGTCAAAGTTTGGATTAGTTTTGAGGCAATGTCTCGACTATTCTGCTGTACTGTGGTCCATAAAAATTACTACTCCTCCTTTGAAAACGGTTAGTTGCATAAAGTTTTGGGGCAAGGTTCCAGTTTTTTTGCTGACAACGTTTGTCACAAATTTGATAAACTTAGAGTTTTGTTTACAGAAAGATTTGATTAACACAAACTAGAATGCCGGTATCCAGCTTATTTCGAGCTCGCTCCTTTCCCAACACTAAGAGTTCACTGCTTCAGCTACAGCAAGATATGCGAATTTATGAAAATGGTAAGACAGTTTGAACTCAAAGTCTTAAGATACTGCAGTGTTGGTAAATTGTTTTCACCGACTTTTTGTCAACTTATCGCAAATTCTTTTAAACCCTGTTAGCTGCAGTCATGTCATATCCTCAAAAATTAGTTCGCAAAATCCTCTAGTCGTCGAAATAGCAACTAATGAACAGAACTACAATGTCGTGTGTACAAATCGGGGGAACTCTTTCTACGTAAGCCACCTTTACAACACAATATTCTAGGCAAAATGGCATTAATTTTAGTAGAATATGTTGGAGTTTAACAAATTCAAGTAACTCTTTACGGATATTCGGATACAGTAAGGTGTCCTAACTCCTAAGCGTTCGTCAATTCAGCTAGAATCGTATCTAATAAAGTATACTTTTTCAACTTTCTTGTTCTAATTTCAGATCTCAATGAAGAAGGAAGCCGGCCGCGTTCGAAAGGTAAACAAATCCAGAAGTTAAGCATATGGATTCTGACGAAACTTGAAACGAAAAACTGTCAAATACAAGGGAGTCGAATTGTCAACGATTAGGTTGCACAGTTAAGGGGGGGCTACGAACGGGTTGGCACGACATCGTCGTGATATGGCTGCAATTAAAATACATTAAAAAGCAGCTTTGTGATCAGATCCATGTATCGTTTTGATTACGTTATGCAGTAAATCCATTGATAGTGCAGTTTTATCACGTCGGAGAGAGCTACTTTCCCGCCCAACGTTAGCCAACATATCAAAGTAAAAAAGTTTAGGGTGGGCAACAATATATCTCATATACATCGGTTTTGGCAGGACGCCAAAGTCGAAATTTTGGTGCGAAAAATGGGATTTTTCAGAAAGGGTTTTTCAACTCTGGTGAATTAACGGTTCGGCCGATTCTGTAACCTTCAGCCATAGATGTTAACTGTTACTAGTGCTAAACATTAAAAGTATTCCGGCTTTCGAGCGTTGCTTCCTTCTTTAGTTATAACAGCTCAAATTTTGAAATTTAGCAAAAAGTTGCGAGGTGACCGTGCGTCGTTTTCGATCTAATAAAATTGGCAGCCCCTAGCCTACCCCAGCTTTTTACCAGTTATTAGGCTCTAATAGGGGCATACTGTGTGTGAGTTTCAAGGGCTTTGGTTTTCTGGTTAGTGTGCTAGCTAACTTTTCGTTAAGAAATAACCCTTATTTTTAGGCCTGAAAAGCTAGCTAAGCGCAGTAAAAATGGGGTAAAAAAATTTTTTGTCTCCGATTTTGCCGAAAAGGTGGTTATAGGGGTTATTTGACCTGCTGAATCCGAATATGAAATCCGTTTTTCGATATGACGCTTCCTTCGTTCAGTATGTGCTTACAACTGTCTTAGAGCTTTTTGGAGCGATCGCCATCCATACTTTGAGAAATCAATCTAGCATTTATAAACATTGGAGCGAGGTTTAGTAACATAGCTTTCGGCACATCTTGGTGCACTCACTGGCCTGTAATGTGCAAAGTTTCAGCCGATTCTGCCACAGTACTTTGGAGCATACGTGTGCTTGGGGGGGGGTTTGGGGGGGTTTACACCCCCCCCCCCCCCCCCCAGACCTGAGCTCACCCCCCCCAGAGGGGTCCCTCACCCCCCCCCCCCCAGAATCCAGATTTTTCCGGTTTTGGGGAAAAAACCGGAAAAATCCGGTTTTTCGGCCTTCGGCCGCCCTTCACCCCCCCCCCCCAGAACTTCCCCTCCTGCACATGTCTGCTTTGGAGTAATTGACTGACATCTTCGAAATGGCGCCATAAATAACAGCGACAATATCGATAATATAATCCAGCACTGCGAACACAGGGATTAACGAAATCACGTCATTTATACCAAAGTTAAGACAGATACTTGGAGTATTAATTGCCGCAAAGTTTGGTTCATTTGGTAAACCACAGCTCATTAGAAGTTAGTTAACCTCCACCCGTATAGACCTACAACACCCAATTTTTCGCATTTTGATCGTATCGCACAGAAAAGTAGGCAGTGGTCTAGAGATTATTTTACGCGATATCAAAGCACTATATATCAGAACCAATTCCTGAAAATTTGGGTACTGTGCCTTGCACATAGCGATCAGGGGGCCAAATTTGTGTACGTGTCATGTCGAGCTTTGGACCGATAACACCAACTTCTGATGGCTCCACAGAACGCTACGCTGCATGGAATTCTTTCAAACTTTAAACTATTTTACACTAAACCTAATACTATTAGGTGGCAAAAGACTAGCTAGCTTTTCCAACATCGAACTTTTAGTGAAATTCGTAGCCCCCCCCTTAAACACTGTTTAATTCGTTTAAGACTGAGCTAATTCTGATTGAGTTAGACTTGTCTGGCTTATTGCCAGCGGCCCTGATTCCAACTGTTCGACTTCCAAGTGCTCACAATCATAAACTGGATTTGAATCCCGGCTTCAGCATGGGTCAAAACTCGAATCTTCCGTGAGTAAGAGGTAGTGCATTTGCGGTTGCGGACCCAAAACTTAGCAGTATGCGCTTGCTTTCAATTGGTTACAACTTAATTTCTTTCATAATACATTGATTAGTTTGAAAACTAGCAAAACTAGCTCCGTAAATTTGAATATTTAAATAAAGCTTTATAAATAATCTCAAAATAAAAATCTTAACTCAAATGATATAGAAAATATAAAAGTGCAGCTGTTTTGGGGGCAATTTGGGGCGATCCAGTGAGACATTTGACAGTAGCTGCTTCATGTAGAATAGAAGAAATCTAACTTGTTTTAACGAATAATTAATTACTTTAGTTGTACTTCATTTAATACATTAAACTAACTAAATTAAATTAAATTCATTAAATAAGCACACGATAAAAATGTAAGCTTATTTCAGGAAACAAAAGAAATGACAAGATATCAAAAAATTGTAAGTATGCATGATTTATTTTGTAACGGATAACAGTAAGTAGGAAATGTAATAAATAAATGACGGGCCGAAACGGGAAATGAATCAATTCTAGGAAATGTTGTGAAATCACTAATTTTGTTAAATAGTTACTAGTTCCGGTTATTTTACAGCACAATTTAACATTTCGCAGCATAATTTAGCGTTTCCATCATGGATTGTAGACTTTGAAATAATATTGCGAGTTAAATTTTGGATATTTGTTCTTTGGCGGGCCGGGTTTGGTCGGGCCCATTCTTGTCAGCTCCTGGCCGGGCCGAGCAAGATTTTGAAGTAGACCGGGCCGGGCCGGGCCGAAAAATCCGGCCCCTGCGCATCTCTACCTACAGTTAATGGAGTGAATCCTTATACTAAATTTTTGTATTTTTCTTTTAACGTTTTCTAGATCTATTCACAATGAATTAAAACCTACTTTTTGGAGGATCTCAGAACATGGCACATTAGTCCAAAAAGTCATAAAAATTGCTAATTTTCTCGTAAAAATTCCACAAAACCTGTGCTACCTTTTAATCCTACAGCTGTTTGCAAATTTTTATGGCTTGTAACTTTGGCAATCTGATTAAAAGTAGAATGTCTAAAAAATAAAACTGTGGTTTTATGAGTTTTGGCAAGATTGCAAAGTACCCATTAGTGTTCAGATCACAGTGTAATTTTATGATTTATTGTAATCCGTAAGTTACAATTTATTCGAATCCTAGTTCAAAAACGGGAACCCTTTAGGTCCGTTTTGAATTTTCACGTCAATTATACAATTGGTGAATCTAGTAAGACCAACGTCAAACCAGTTCGATCATTGACAGTGATTTGGGCTTTCACAGTTTGCACAATTTTGCTTAATTCTGCATGAATCTACCACGACAATCCTGCAGTACCTCACAAATTTTGCTAAAAAGCTAGACACGTTTTTTCTGGTGCAAGAAAATTTGCCAACTTTTGTGAAGTACCACCATAAGCTTGAGTTGAACAGCAGTTAAGACAAGCTTAACCTCTTTAACACATTTTTAAGAGTTTTTCCACACTTTTTCTGACAAAAACTCACTTGAGTGAAGACGGTTGTTCAATTTAAGCGGGATTTGACAGTCCTTCACAGATGTTGACTGTTCTGAAGGGAATAGTGATATTTGCACGTGCAGGTAGATTTCTTGAAATTTTCGGATATCTTTTTTGTATGTTTTGCTGAAAAAATTCTGTTTTGACTGCCGCATATTGATGCGGTTTGTAGGTTGGGTGGAAAAATGTGTTGGTTCTGTGTATGAATTAGGAAGCGTTGAGGCGCCGTTAGGGAAGGGCAAGAACGTGTCCTGTGATTCTGCTTTTTGAAATTCTGCCACACGAAAAACACACTACAGTACGACCAAAAAATCTGTGTACAAATTTTGGCCGTTTGTAGTAGATTAACCTCCAGAAAGAAAGAAAGAACCTCAACAATGGATATATTTTCGGAATCCTGAGGAACCCGAGATTTCGAAAATTCGAAAAATTCGTAATTCCGGGTTTCATTGACAGAAAATAAAAAGATTTTGGTTTTTCGCCCAATTTTTATCGCAATTTAAATTTTGTTTATACACTCGAACAGAGCTTTTTGCTCTTAAAAGCTTTTCATAAAAATGTATCCAATGTCCGGAATTCCTTGTTTTCGACATTTCCTGATTTTAAAAATTTTCCCCAATACCCACATCATTCATTCATTCAGTCATCATTCGAAAGCTCTTATCAAGCTGAAAAACATTTGTACTAGAATGAACTCTTGAAAATGCACCCAACTTCCGAAATTCGCGAAAACTGGAGTTTCCGGATTTAAAAAATTTTCCAATACCCACATTTGCAAGCTCTTGATTTGACTATAAAAAATTTTAGGCTAATATTTTCCACTCTAAGATATTGCGATCAGCTGGAACTTTGAGGACACTGAGCCTGCCCGGCGAACAATGCTGATAAACCACAGCTTCCATCTGACATGAGCAGGAAGCGAAATTTTGGGAGGGGTGGGGGCCGGCGGCCGGCGACCGACGAAAACCGGATTTCTTTCGGTTTTTTACCCAAGAAACCGGAAGAAGCCGGATTCTGGAGAGGGGGAAACCTCCCCCACTAACCTCCCGAAGCACATGTATTTCTTTCATATAGAATGTCCAATTCATCATCAACATAACTTCTTTTCGGCAAAATGAAATTCTGCAAAATAGAATGTCGACTAATTGTGCGCTACTTTCAGCCATGGGCGAAAATCAATTCTATGACGAGGAATTGAGCTCCCCGGAAAGACCCGTTCGCCTTTATATGGAGGACGAGGGGATTGTTTGGCGCCATAAAAAGCCGGATTTCGCCAAAGTGGACCTGAAATATCTGCGGGAAAAGAAGCACAGTCACCCGGTGGATAGTCTGGAAAAAACGGTGGAGAACTTGGTGAAAACTTGGGAAATGGAGAGTTCCCACAAAATTCGGGCCAAAGACTGGCAGTCGGTGGACACGAAAAAGTTTCAGATTATTGTGAACGATATGCGCAGGTAATTGTAGGGAAGTTGGCACACTTTTGGGATTCGAATTCTGGTCATTTTCGCACACAGAACTCAAATATTTTTTGGTTTGGCGGTGGTGTGCAACTTTCTTTTTCTGGCTTGGTCAACGAATTAGGAAATAGTAAGGTTTTAGTTAGTAAGCCACTTAACGTACAGTTGGAGGGTGTAGCGGGAAGATTTCAAATCAGGGGAGTTCATGAGACCTAGCATTTTATCTCCGGGCGTTTTTTGGGACTTGAATTCATTACATTATAACGTACCATGAATGCTAGAAAATTGAAAGACTGGGTCGTCGGTCCTAAGCTTATGCTTGCTTTTGCTTATTAGCCAATCCTCATTTTTCTTATTTAACTCGAGGAGGCAACGAAAATATTTTAGACTCTGGAAGGGGGCGTCCAACCAAGCCTAGAAAAAGGGATAAGGTGGGAAATCTTTAATTTGATTGGCTGTAGGTTTCCCACTCTCCACTGAGTGGTTCATCTCACAACCAATCAGATTACAGAAGCCTTTCTGTCTGATTATCTGATGTCTGATTATTATTATTATTTATGAAGAGTAATCCCTCTCAAGGGGGAGGTGCTTGAGACTAGCCAATCAGAAATTTTATTGACTTTCTGTTGGTCGTATTTACCTCCTGCTAGTCAGTTATGCCTCAATGTTAGCTCGAGTCATACCTAATTTGCATATTCCAGGTTCAGCCTTCAGGACAACATCAACATTGGGAACTACAACATGATGCTGATGGACTGTGTTCTCTACGAGGCGCCCAAAACCAGCAACGACGAATCTCATGACCTGTTTCGCGGCTGCTTTCAGTCCGGATTTGCCTTCGAAATTGTTAAAGTCTACTCAGGTACGTCCAGCCAAGAGTATGAGCCTCTGAGGGCACAGTGGTTTCTTACTGTTCTATAACTGGAGGATCCTGTCAAGTCGAGAGCTTGTAAAAATAAGCTCTAGCACCCATTTCAGATCCCTCTTCGGCTAATTTACCGAGATTGTCTGTCAAGGGATGGGCGACCATCAGGTGGAGCTACCACAGAGTCTCTCTATTACGGTTGGCGTAGTGAAAGTTCTGTTGGCCTTTTAGAACACCTCGGGTAATTGCTATGGCAATAGTCAGTGTCAACAATCCCTCTTCCTTCAAAAATGCATACGTTATAAGCGGACACTACCTCTAACTGGAGTAACGATTGGGGTGAGGTGGTTCTTAGAAAACAAGAGTTACTATACGGAGAGTGAGACACTCAGTAAGACTACGGAGTGCTTAAGTCCTTCAATATGCTCGGCACATTAAATCGAAGTTCAAGAAAGGTGTACCACTTAGCATTGTTAAGCATAATGAACAAACGCTAATCTCACTGGAGGCAGCAGGTACGCTAGTGATAGGAACCAAATTGCTTCATTTTGGTTCACTCCGAGATCTCTGTGGGGTGCGCTTATATATGTAACTTTGACTTAATGTAACCGATTAGTATACTTAGCCAATCAGACGCGCTTTAGTTCAAAGCTTGGCTAGCTTAACGCTTAGACTTCAACATAAAATCTTTAAGCATGCAACAAACTAGACCTGTATTTGTTCTAATTTTGAAATTACACAAATAAAAATGTTAAATTTCAGTTTGCAAGATTTTTCATGTCCTATCTTCAAATTTTCTATTTCAGGTCCCCCCAGAGTGGTATGCTCTTGGCGTCACTGGGGTGAGTACACGGGGCCCTATGGGAACTACACTCCTACCGGGGAAACTGTGGAATTGACCGGACTCTGCATTCTGGAGTTGAATTCGGAGATGAAAGTGGAAAAACTGGAAGTCTTCTACGATCCTCATCCGATGATGGCTGTCCTGAAACACGTGAAAGGACCCTGTAACCGACAGGGCGGGGGTGCGCGGTGCCCCATAGCACCGATTGAACACATCACAGCCATATCGAAGCTGTACTGATCAGACAACACTGTAAAACTAAAACTGGACTGTCTTGCATGTGTCGTTTTAATTTTTGATTGCTGGGGGCTTGCAACCAGCCTTTAGTTGTTTGAATTTAACGTAAAATTTGAAAGAAATCGTGTTTGCTTCCTAGACTTTGCTTGAAATTAGTTTCGAAAAATTACTCGAAAGTTACAAGTCAAACGACACATGCAAAGAAGTTCTAATTTTTACATCTTGTATTTGACAATTCTCACTATCGGAGATTTGTATGTTGATAAATTTTATTTTGAAAAAAATAAAGAAAAATGTTCATCCATTCAAAATCACCTATATTTAAAGGCAATGCAAGTTTTAGTTGAACATACAAAGCTAACTAATCTGTGAAGTGTCAAGACCATAAGGTTGTGAATTAGTGTTCGGGTGATTTTCGCTTAGCGTGCACTAGTGTTGGACTGGACACCAAATATTGCAAACGTTTTGATGTCATGCCGGATTGAATACATTTGAAGCACACAAAAAATAACTCACTAAACAGACTTGCGTTTAATCAAGTAGAATTTACTGATCAAAAGCAAGACAAATCTTACTTAAGCTCTGGGTTTAAAGTTAAAATGGAAATGGTGGAATTGCATTCCTACTGTTTTGAATTGAACTGAATTGAACTGAAATTTGAACTAAATTGAATTATTTTATTTAATTTTATACGACTTGGGATGGGATTCATAAACATAAGCAAAGTTTCTTACATAAATTTAAGGGATTTGGACGACGACGCCGGTATTCTGTATCAGATATTCTGCAATGTGGTCCGCCTACCTCCTGCGAGGGAGTGTTGGGTGCAAACGAGTCGTGTACTCAACATGGATCACACAACTTTCCGGGTTTGTCTCTGATCCCACCCCATTTGCGCTTGGGGCTTGGAGAGTCGAAACATGCTGTGCTCCTCCCTTGAGTGTGAGCAGTTAATGGATGTCTTACTACCGGAGCCGAAAGGCCAAGAAGGTGACTGCTCCAGCTTCCCATTGTGGGACATCATTCGAGCTAGCACAGCGAGAGTCATACTAGCTATGACTGATGGGAGCCATTAGCCTCTTGGCTGAGCAGCCCGAGCAATAACAACAACAACAACAACAGTATCAGGTATTAGGCGGCACGACTCTCACTCACTCATATGCACGTAGTCAGTCAGAAATATGCAAATAAAGCATACATCCATCGTCATTGACTGCAAAAACTATGGCCGTTGAAGGAGGCGAATTCTTTCTTCCGGCACTGCTACGCTTCGACAACACTGAATCTGCAGCGGATTCAGCAAGTCTTGCACTTCTTCCAGGAATTTGTTCTTGGTTTCCGGCAAATACAGAATCAGCACGATGGTGGTGATAACGAAAGGAACTCCAGAAAAAGCCATTCCGTAGCCAACGTGAGTATGCTCTAGAATTGGAAACAGTTGAATCTGCAGGCTACCAATGATACACTGTTAGACAGAATAGATGGCAAACCCTGCAGACCGCAATCGCTGCGGCAGGAGTTCCGCCGCAATAAAGTTCATACAAATCAGGCCGCTCAGCATGACTGAAACCCAGAGAACGATCAAACCGGCACCACTATAAATCAAAAATGGGTTACAGATCCTAAAGGATCGGGCAAATAGGGACATGCAGATCCAAATCTGCAGAACAATTACGGTAATGCCGGCCGTCGAAAGGACAGTTCGCCTGCCAAATCGTTCCACAATACAGGCATTTAGGAGACAAAGAAAAATCGGACAAAACTGCCCGACCACACCTACAGTCTGAGCCGCTGTATAGGTCAAAGCTAAACTGTGACAGAGGTACACAGAGTAACTGACCAAAATGTAACGGCCAGATAAGCTGATACTACAACAGAGGCAAAAGGTTAACAACAGGGCGCCGCCGTGCCGTCTGGCTTCATGAAGAAGACTTGACCCGCTACCGTCTTGGATTCGATTCTGTTCCTCTGCTAATCTTCGGCACATTTCGTTAAACTCAGCATTTTCTCCCTGAAAAAAGACCATACTGGCAAATGCCCGTTGCGTGTCTCCTTTCTTTGACAGTAGATATCGGCCAGTCGGACGAAATAGAACCGTAAATGGCGAAAGTAGAAGGGAAATTGTAGCAGTGACCAGAGAAAATATAGTGCCACACCCTGTGACCGCCCAATAGTTCCGGCCTGCCGACTACCATACCCATTAGAAGTCCAATTTCTCGGAAAAGTTGACAAGCTGCAAACAGGGTGCCGCGCATGTTGCTAGGCGCCACTTCTGAGAAATAAACTGACAAGGATGGCCAGCCAATTCCATCTGATAGCCCGCTTATCAGTCGACCGAATGCCAGCATCCAGAAAAGTTGTGTCGGCTTTGCCAAGAATGAGCGGATATCGCCCAAAACCGTGGGCAGAACGGCGAAGCACAGAAAATCTCTCCTAGACACTCTGTCGCCAATGAGCATGAGAATGAGACCTCCTAAAAGGTCTCCCAGCACATGGCATGAAATTGTGAAAGACCAGATTGCAGTCTTCGTCGTTTCGCTCAGCTGATAGGCTGATAACCGTTGATAAAGCCATTGACGCATCGCCAGCCCCGCTTCATTCACTTCTGTCATTTGATAGCCGGCCGGAAACATCAAAGCTCCAGCGTAAACCGTTACGGCCAGCCATAGTCGTGCTTTGCAGTGATGGAACCGGGTCACTTATGCTTGACCCGGTGACCCGGTGACCCGGTTGAGCCCTGACCCGGTGACCCGGTGACCCGGTGACCCGGTTTTCCAAAAATTCCAAAAGTTGCAAAAAAATTTTGATTTTGCCTAAGAACGCTAAATTTTTGGCGTCCATGTTCCATAACCACTTTGAAAAGAATAACTATGACATGCATATGTTTGCTCTAGGTTTTCTTGAAATGCGTTTAATAGTATAGCTTCAGCATTTTCTAAATTTTTGCAGAAATTAAATGCAAAACCAATAATTTATCCGTCTGCGAAATTTTGCAAGGTCTAATATGCGTACTTGTCTAAAAACACAGAGACGGAGTACTTTAAAAATTTGGTTTTCATTACGTAGTGAGTTAAATTAAATTAAATTGTTCATATACCTTCAACGTTTACCTTAGTTGCGAAAGTAAACTGCAAACCATATTGTACTAAATACAGTTACGCAATAAACATGGAACTTATAATGCTAAAACTAAAAAGCTAAACAATAATTTGCCAGAGACTGACAGATTCGAATAACCTCAAGTTGCGAAAGTGCTGAAGACTAAAATGTGAAAAAAGCAAATTAATATTGCACATCGAACAAAAATTAAAGCTAAAATTTTAACTTGGTAAGCCAAAAATTTCTAAAATTTGAGGTAAATTCAGAAAACCGGGTCAAGACCGGGTCGAAGCTCTTGACCCGGTGACCCGGTGACCCGGTCCAAAAAGTGACCCGAACTGACCCGGTGACCCGGTGACCCGGTGACCCGGTTCCATCGCTGGTGCTTTGATGGGAATACGATGCAGTATAGTCATTCGTTTTTTACAATACAACAAGAGGGATTATTCTGGAAGTTAGATTGTAACAGAAAACTAGGCTTTTTCTAACTGAAAGTTTGGTGCTAAGTTTTGTGCAAAACAACTTTAACGCAACCTATCCTGATAACGTAACAACGGAAGTTTAGTTGAATATCTATGAAGGTATACAATAAGACCAACCTTAGCCAAACTTTGGTGTGAACTCATTAGAGCAAATTGATTTGATAGGCAATGCCAACTTGTACTTTACCGGTTATAAGTATCCTGCATTTCAACTTAAACAAGTAATGCCCCTGCATGGAGCAATCGCCGCACTTATTTACTCTTCTTCAGACTTTGCTTCATAGACATTAGAAATGATGATTTGTAAACCACATGTGAAAGCCTATGCATGTGGAATCCATGTAGATGATTTTTTCTGGCAGCTTATTCCACAGTTTTGTTACACAAGGGATAGGCTGTCTCTCTAATGAGTAGTCCTGAGGGTGGTACCACACGGGGGAAAGGGGTTTCCGCAGCTGAACAAGGGGGAAAGCAGGGGGAAATTCCCCCCCACCCTCGGCGAAGTCTCCCACAAGGGGTCCCGAAATTGCTCTCACACGGGATAAGAAAATTGGCTACAAGGGGTAAGAAAATCGCCCAAAAAATAAGTTTTACGACTAAAATTTCGAAAAATTTTCCGGCTTCGCCGCGATTATTTAGTTAAAATCACTATTTTTTTGCAAAAAAATGGCCAAAAAACGTTGTTTTTTACAAAAACGCTGTTTTTGTTAAAAGACGACAAAAATCGCTAAAAAATTGCTTTCAAAAGTACGCTTAAGAAACATCGCTCTCAGAAGGGGTACCCAAATTTGCTTCCACAAGGATCAGTGAAATTTGACCTCCCGTTCAGGTATTGGTTTACCTCCAGTCGTCGGGATCGCCTGGCATGTTGCAAGGGTGGAATTATAGACTGCACAAGAGCAGGTCCGTTCACATCAACTGCCTTTGTGATAGACACAGAGGGCGCACGCGTTTCCGACAGTGCTGACGCCAATCCAGTCGAAATGTAGGGCTTTTGCTTGGACGGAGGTCCACAGAGGGAAACCGTACTCAACAGTCGCTTTACAAACTCTAATAATAATATAAACATGACACCTGGCTCTTTTGGACAGAAAGGGAGCCGCTCGGCGTAGCATTGCCACGAGCTTGCCCGCTGCAGCTCATTTTCCATAATATGACTACCCAACGAAATTCGTTGTGAGAAAGCTAGACTAAGCAGTTTAATCAGTGTAACCTCATCCACCTCCACATGCCCAAACCTTAATAGCACAATGTCTGCTCGATCGTGCCTCCTTGCAACTAGGAGTGATTTAGTGTTGGCAGATCTAAGGTTGAGTTGCCATTTCCTTGCCCAATCTCCGACTATAAGCAAGACTCCTTCTAACAGAGCGCGCGCAGCTTGAGCTATTGAGATATCATAAATAAATGATTTCCGGATTCAGATTCCTCAACCTAGTCTGTCACATATTCTAAAGAAATACCTTGAGGGGGAGGCCACTTTTTCGCCGATTTTTCGACCATTTTGCTCATTTTCACATATTTTGTAGTCCCCATGATGGGTCCTGAAAACAAGACAAGTGTGTTTTGCGTAATATCGCTTCAATCGTTCTGTAGAGCCCTTATTAAAGTCTGTATATCGCTTATATATGTGAAGAAAATGGTTTGCTAGCACTGGTTAAATTCAGTTTCGAGATGCTTCTCTAGAAACTACACCTTTGGTCTTCACAAATTCGTGCCTCCTTTCTATCGATTAAGCTTCACTTTTGGGTTACAGGGGTCCAAATGTCAACAATAATCACTAGTTTCAGTCTAACACCTCCTAAACAGTCTCAGCAATAAGCACTGGCTCAGTTAATGTGCACTGCAAGTACATACAAAGTATCGCCGGTTTCACGTGTTGTAGCGAGTCTTCAGGGGCCTCGCAGTGTGTTATCCAATCCAAAATACTAATTACCTAGTCAAGAGCAGATCGCTCACTAAACTTTGAGATCTGCCCTTGATGTCTACCTAAACTGGGCTTCCGTAATCTGAACAGTGGTCCACCCAGTTCTCAAAATTGTCACTGATAATGTTAAACGATCTCAGCTCAACGACGCAACGTCTGACGGTTAGCTTCGAAGTATGTAACTTGCGTATTTACTAATCTTCACCAATCCAAATACAAACTATCAACATTAATGTCAATGAAACTTCAACTAAACTAGCAATTAAGCATGAGTCATAGGGTTATACAGCCACCGAATTTGTCAGTTCACTAAACAATTAGCAACAAAGTTATACAAGAGACATAAACAAGGTAAAAGATTGGTCAGGTTAGATCTCTAGACTATTCATAGAAAAAACCCTTTAGATTGAAGCCGAACCTTTTGGTTTCAAAGTTACCTTTTATCCGCAGGATGGCCGACGAAGCTGGACGGGAAAGTGACGTGACTACCGTGAAATCTGAACTGTGTTACAAGCGGGAGAATGCAAATGTGACAATAACACTGGGTTGAGTCTGGCCTTGCTGAAGTAGATAGGTCAATATCAGTCCCTTCCGGACACAAGTCGACTATGTAGGCACAACGGCCACCAAGATACTGATAACTGCCAAAACGGCCACAACAAATAGATAGCACAACCAAACTCCTCGACTGCCGGACCAAGACTGACTGTGTTATGACGTCAGGCCGGGAACTCCCTTCCTGTCAATCAAAGTGTGACGTAGAAGGCAAGCCCCGCCTCATGTTACGTGTAGTGTATGTGTGTGTGAATGTGTCTTACGGTACTTCACGTCATTCCCCCTCTGACTCAGCGGCCTCCCTGGAAGTTCTTTGATCTTATTCAAACAGTAGCCTTGTTCTTGATTGATGGGGTTACCTGGGGTTTCAGGTGGTCCCCTAGAGTCCCGATTTCGACGAAAACAAACCCATTAAGTTAGGAAATTATGCATACAAAAATTGCTCAAATCCCTTCACAAAGACCCATTTCTATTAATCAAAATTAAGTTCCTTGTTTTCCAGATTCTTGAAAAGATTTCTCAAATTGCCTAATATTTTCGGTCCACACATCCAAAACAGTTCATGCACCTTAAGATACAAAGAGACAAAGCATCTATGGACTCAAAACATGCAATTTACCGAAGAGATTAGGATTAGTCCAAAAACGGTTACGAAACCAAACAGTTAAAGTTTAGATGACAATTAGAGAAATGCCGTTACAGGACAACAAACCTTCATAGTTAGGAATAAAAACATTCATTGCAGTTAGTGTACATTGAATAAAAACATTCATTGCAATTAGTGTACATTGCAGTTAGGAAAACTAAGACAAACAAGCAAAATCTATCGAGCAGTCGACGAACAGTGCAAAAATAACACACAGTGCGAAAGCCAACGAACAAGTGCAAAAGATGGGCAAAAAACGAATAAGCGCAAAAATGGGCAAAAATTCAATTCAAACAGTGCAAAGGTTTCAAACAGTGCAAAAATGACAAAAATGACAGTGCAAAAATGGGCAAAAAATCAAACGGTGCAAAAATGACGACAAGAATAACGAACCGCGACTCAGTCAACGAACAGTGGAATCTTGATGGTCAGCTGTCTCAAGTATCTCAACTAGCTTTTAACTAAAACCTCTAACTAAACTCTACCCTACCCTTCACATTCTCCACAACAAAAAATGGGGTAGAGTTTGACTACTCGGTGACAATATAGAGAGAGGAACATAACAAGGCAATACAAGAGCAGCAATAGACATGCAATTTTCACAGTCCGAATAGATAAGGTCAACACAGACAACTACACAGTTAACAAATATTTACAGAATCGATGATGACGATGAAGGCTGGTGCATTGCGAGTACGTATCAGTAAGAAGTCATCCAGATCGATGTCAATGGTGTGTAATCTTCGTAGCAAGTGACGATAATGGTTAGCAGCGGAGTCATGAACCAGACAGTGTAGGAGAGACGATGTTGCAAAGTCAGGATAAATGACTGTGGCAAGATCCAGACAGTTACTTATAGAGAGGGACAACGGCGATAGGTGGGATAGGGGAATTCAACTGTGGAACGAAACCATGCAGTTTGTAGGTATGCGGGAGCAGAGAGTGGGCTGGCCGGCGGCAGGAGCGGCCAGCAGCAGTGGAGTTTCCGAGCTACTATGAGGCATCGTGGCGACACTGGCAAGTGAGCAATGCTGGAGCCATCATCGAACATCAACGGCTGGAGTGCAGAAGGAAAAAGGTGAGAAACTAGCCACGGTTAGGAAACAGCCTATAACATTTGAACAACACAATAAGTACCAGTAGCTGAGATAGCTGGTGTCTTTCCAGCTATCTTCAAACTATGATTCTCTACCAACATAACCGATCACCATTGCTCAATGAGCCTTCCAGCTTCATATTCATTGTTTGTTCTTTATCGATTTCTGTAATTTAGGCTCACACAATGTGGATGCTCTCTTTTTCCTTTTCAGGTACGCCGTTGCCTATTGTGGAATTTAGCTGTATGAAACTCTTGTAACGGTGCAAAGTGTTAGGAGGAACGTTTCACGAAACAACCATTTCCAATCAAATATGGTTTTCGAAGTGGAGCCTCATGACATCTTCTAAACCCTTTTAGGCGAATTACTCAACAACTAAGGAAAATAAACAATTAAAACAGGAAACAACCAAATCGTAGATTAGTAGGTTAGTTAGTGACGAGTGATCCGTGTCAAGTGAATGGTGGCATTAGTGGTGAGTAGGCATCAAATGTAGTGAAGCTAAAATTAGTACAGACAAGCACACGGCGGATAAAGACTGCTAATTCCCAAGTTTATTCTTGCGGTGGGAAAATTAATGTGTAGGACGGCTTCGTTTAAGTAATCCCCGAGAGTTGAGAATCGTTTGGCGCATAGAGAGGACCGGGTTCATTTGCGTTTTAACTAACCGCTCTGTTTATCTTTGACCTCCCGGAAGCTTAAAGTCCGGTTAAACTAAGAACCACCAAAGCAAGCAGACAGAACAAAACAGAGTCAGTACACAGAACAGGCAATATAAACAGAAATCATGCGATCATGCAGTGCAACCGAAACAATACAGAAATGTCATGCCAAACAGAAAACAGTAATATACAGCAATTAAGCGTCATGTTCACAAACCAGCAGGAGGTGAATTATGCTTTTAGATCTTTAATTCTTAACCTTAACGCGATACAAACAATCGTTCTCCGAAATTCTGATGCATAATCATCAATTCAGATCATTAAACTTCTGCCAAGGAACTAAAAATTCGCCGAACATAAAATATACGCAAACTACAATAAAACCAACACACTAAAACTTAGGATCGACGAGATCCTCTGGAAAATGACGGTGCATGTGATGCAGATACGGAAGTGTAAGGGCAATGCAGGCAGGCAATTTGTACGGAAACGGAATGGTGCCCCAACTGCCGTTCACATGCAAAATAATGACCTTAGGGGACATGCAGATGCGGTTAGGACAATGGAACTGAACATCGACAGCGGGCTCAACATAGGATTGTAAGTTAACCTTAGTCGGAAACGACTCAAACAGAACAGAATTGGGCAGCGTGCGAAACTTAAACGGTCACCCTAAAACCTACTTTTTCTGAGTTTCTTCATTCCTTTTGTGTAATAACACTGGCTTTGCAATATTAGCTATCTAATTTGCATATCTAATTTGCATATTCCAAATTGTCATCAAAATTGGGGTTATATAAACGGAAGCATTCTTCATTCTATTCATTCGATTCAATTTGCCTTATTACTGTTCATCTGTCGTACAGTCGGGCCAGTAGTGCCAATTTATGCTTATTGACTGCCTTCATGATCCGCCTTCAGTAAATCACCGTAAGTTCTTGTAAGTAAATATCATGACTCCATTCTTATTTAATTAGGGAATCTTAGATAGGGCTTTTATATTTCTTCGAGCGAGTTGCACCTTAGGCTAGGACTTTAGTAGAACCTGCATTCGTTCCGCCATTTAGTTGCCGGTTTAGTTACCGGACAGTAAATCGGTAGTTAACATTTGGCGACCGTGACAAGACCACTGTCCGGTCTGCTGAATTGAAAAAATTCGAAATTTTGTGAATTTTCGAAAACGATTTTTGAACTTAATTTTGCGATTTACTGAATAAAACTTATATCTTTATAATCGCAAATTAGGAGAATCTTTTAAAATACTTTTTGCTTAAGTTTGAAGACTTTTTAAATTCTCCTATTGTGTAGGGTGCAACTCGAGAATCAAAGAAATCCCAATGGGGATTTGAAATAGTAGTATAAAAGGGCTTATAGTAGTATAAAATGATGTGGTTCTTCCTTTTCTCCTGGTTGTTGAACTTTCCCGATACTGGGAAATCTTGACAACAGGGAAGCAACAGAAACTGCCCTAGATTCATTATTGGAAATAAACTTTCCAACTTTTGAAAACTTTTGTGATCCCCAAAGTAATTTTGTAGTCTACTTTAACGAACGTTTGGGGCTAAATAAAATTAAGTTTGACGACGCCTATTTTCTGAAATTTTCTGAAGGCATTTAAGGCCAAAGTTTCTAATTTTCTAGGCCAATATTTGCAAATTTTTGTGTTCATCCCAATCGACTCAAAGGCATAATTCTCGTAAAAATGGACGCATTTGCTCCAAATAAAGGACAAGCCTAGACGCAAAACGTCGTACTAGGTTGGATAATATTTGGAATTATAGCTTTTTTGGATATCCCCCTTTCCCCCTAACCTTGACTTCTCTTCAAGTTATTGGGCGTTGTTGATTTTTTTCTAATTTCAGGTAAGCCGAAGGAAAAGAAATTTTCATTCGGACTTACTTTACGTATTTTTTGCAACAATGCCCCTATAAAAATATTCCCCCCCTTTTTTGTTTGATCAGGAATTCTAGTAATGTTGTACTTTTATTTGGAGTAAGTCCAGTGAATTTGAATTTGTTGAATGGGCCGATTGGAGGTAAACTTCTTCCGAAGTTCTGTAATTCCTAATTTTTTGTAGCTCTTTTGACTTTTTTAATCTAAGTATTTTGGATACCCGATTTCGTTTACAGAAAGAGAAACTGCCCCCGAAGTTGTTATTTTTCCATGATATTTTTGGAATTAGTTTTTATTTTTCCATTTATTAGCCGATTGTAGTTGCAATAT
Source organism: Trissonchulus latispiculum (assembly GCA_030248195.1). Classification (NCBI taxonomy): domain Eukaryota; kingdom Metazoa; phylum Nematoda; class Enoplea; order Enoplida; family Ironidae; genus Trissonchulus; species Trissonchulus latispiculum. Next base: position 79,614 of record JASAND010031569.1, on the reverse strand, counting down.
GCATATTTGGAGCAATAATTTTCCTACAAGACAGTTTCGTTCGTGTTTTTTCTGTCACAAAATTGGTCATTTAATGGCTACGTGTCCCGTACGTATGTATAATTTTCGATCCCGATTTCCTTTTTATGCCCATTCGCGTGATATTTCAAGCAGTTCACGCTATGCTAATTCTGCGTTTTCACGGAAAACTACGAATTTTTCATCTAATTTTTCTATTTCGCCGACATACGTGCGTAGTTCCAGAAATGGTTTTTCTCCACCAAGTTTGCTCAGTATATACGTTCCCCCACCCATCAGATGTTTTTCGTGTGGTTTTTTCTGTTTTCCAAACACGAATTTAGACCATTTGAGAAACATAAATTATGGAATTCGCTATAGTGACAATTTCGTCCCCCTTGCAGATCCCCAATTTCGAACTTTTTCTGGGCGAAATTCAAGTTCTACGTACAGAAACGAATTCAATGTTATTCCTAGTTGTGGCCAAGGAAACTACACCAGAAACAACTATTCTTTTCGTCCTAACCCTCAGGCTTATTTTTCCAGGTCGAAAAATCCTTCGAAAAATGGTCATTTTCGAACCTTTGATGTGTGTCCAGATTTTTCGGGCGAAAAATTTTTTACGGGGTGGCAGAACCAAACGAATAGCGCAATGAGGAGTAGCCCTATGAACTGCTACTATAACCGGTATTCATTTCCAAGATTTGTTTCTCCAAGATTTTCTACAGGTCAAAACGTTTTTCGATATGGCCATAGTGCTATTTGGCCCAAATCTCAAAGTATTTCTGGTCGATTTGTAAAATTGGGCCCTCAGAGTCAAATGAACAGTAGTTTTAGGCCAAGCGCGATGCGCTGGAACAGAATTTTGCGTTTTTATCCCTCGAATTTTGCTTCTTGTAGTCGAAATTTTGGAAAATGTACGTTTTTGACCCCCCAAAAGAGGTCATACCACCCCGAACGTAAATCCACTTGTTTGAACGGGTCTTCTTCGAATAATTTTGATAAGTCCTACGGTATTTCGAAGCAGACAGATAGTTTGGGCAGAAAATGTCAAGACCATAGTTTTTCGTGCTCAAGGTCCCAGGTTTCGACTATTTCAAATTCGACCTTATGTTCCCTGGAGTCTGATCATTTGGACAAGAGCAATGAAGCAACTTCTTCAGGACACAATGATCTCAATGATGGCATATCTCTTGCTGTGAAGGGCTTGGAACACTACGACCCTTGCATGGATTTTATTGGTACTGACATTGGCCCTTCCATTGCTGATGAACCCTTGGATTCTGTACGTGATCAGCCGACAGTTGGAAAGGCTGAAGGGAATGACGGTGTGAAGGAAGTGCAAGATTTGAAAACAAAGTGGATACGTGTCCCTGATCCTGATTTTCCTGGAAGACATTTAACCGTAGAAGTATACGTACTGCCTTCAAGTGGAGATTCTGTCGAGTTAGAGAATGGCAGAAGCAAAACTGAATCTAACAAAGCTCTTGCGAATAGTGGCTCAATGAGTGACACTTCAGCTTTTATGGGAACTGTATTGACTATTGCCCCAACAAATGATTATGGTTTGGATTTATTATTTGATGATGAAATGGGCAAACAAAGTGCTGAAGATATGGAAAAAAGCACTTATGATAAGCTGAAGCAAAATACGTATAAGGAAAATGGACTTGCTTTGGAAAAGTCCAACGTGATTATTACTTCTCAGCCACGAGCTTTGTCATCACCTTTCTCCACAATTAGAACATAATATTAGATATACGTATATACCAGATGTACGTATAAAAGAGTATTCTTTACGGTCATCGGGTTGTATATCGTTATTTTTTGCGTGCTAAGTGCAAGATTTCCTTCACATAGTACGTAGCTACCCACAATGCTTCTAGTCGTATAAACATAGGACTAGTGTTGTCGTCTGGTAGCGTGTTTTGCTTATACTTTTTTTTTACTTTCATAATACTTGAGTCAACTTTTGTCAGTCATTAACCTGAATTCTTTGAAAGCTCAGTTTTGTGAATTTTTTCTTAAAGCAGTTATTTTGCTACTTTACTAATCGGAAGTTTATTTGAAACGCAAGCAATTTATTAGTTACTTAGTTATCCTTTTGAAGAAGAAGGAGTAATTATTCAGAGGCTTATATATACGTGTAATTCTAAAACGCCTCATTAATACGTTCAACGAAGAATTCTTGCTATAATACAAGAGTTAGCTTGCTAATGATCATATTTACCAGTCTGTACTTTGTTATTCTTTTATACTTTGGCATTATTATGGACTTTGTATTTTTGTTGAGTTTGTTAACCGTATTTATATGCATATACAGCAATAAGCCCAAAAAAAGATGCTGTAGATAAAGACGCAGAGAAAAATAAGGCATCTAAAAAGAGGCAAACGAGTCCTGTATATAATAAAAGGACCAAATAAAACAAGATGCCAGCGTCTGTAAATATAGTAGTAGTTAGGATTTGTTTTGAAGTTATTTGTCCTAATGGTATTTTGTAACTGTATCCTTGCCAGCAAGCTAACTTCATCACAAGCTGAAGACTTTATTTAGTTGTGTAATTGATGTTTTGTATTTCTGTGATCGAATAGTTAGCTTTATGCTTATTTCGCTTTCTACTTGGAGGCTTAAGTGCTATAACGGCTATCTTTTGTCATTTGAAGCTATACCATTCTTATCTTTCGCATTTGTTTTTTTCTCTATTCTCTTGAATTTCTTTCAAATTGGAATCGTTAGCTTAAAATTCTGAGTATATATGTGGTTGTGTTTGCTTTGTTTCTTTTAGATAAGCAGCTCTTTGATGATTCTACATCAATGCATCCCATGGAGTTCTACGTAACCAATTGTCGATGAACTGCTCCTCATTAAAGCAGTAATACAAAGAATGCCACAATTGACGAACTATAAATTTCTTTCTGAACTCTTTCTTAGTTAGCAACAGTCTATACGCTTTTGAATTTGTACAATTGTCTTTAATGTATACTTTATAATTGTCTTTACTTGTATGTATTTGTTAATTGTTTCTTTTTGTACATTGCTATTTAGGTTTGGATTTACTTTCTTGGAATACTTTATTTTGTGGAGTGTGAATTCGTAGGCACTCATTCTTTTCTGTTCGGGGGTGAACGATGTAATTGGAAATACGTTTGTGTTCTTATGGATTATTTGTGATGTTTTTCTTTAGACATTTTTAGGATATTTCGAAATTAATATCTTTCGCGCAAAGAAAATTTTGAATTTTCGTTATTCTCAGTCGAATTTTGAGTTAGTTTGGATTCGTTATGTATTTTCTAGATTTTGTTTTCCTTTTAAACTACCTTATCGGTAATGCAATTCATTGATGCTGAGGGCATTTATGCCAAGGTTCAAGAGTTGAGTTAGAATGGATTGTGCTGACACGGTAGTTTCTGTTCTTCTCATGACTTTAGTATTCAGTATTGCTATTTTGTACTGTAATTGAAATTTTGCATTGTTAGCGAATAAGCTATATGTTAATCTTTTGAATGGTTGTACAGATATTCTATGTGGTGTTTATTCTTTTGAAACTGTTGTAAAGTATGGATGTCGTATTTAGCTTTTGAATTGTGTACAGGTATTTTTGTTGTACTTTAATTTTTTGAATTTGTTGTAAAGGTACTTTGCCACATTTACTCTTTTGTACTGTTGTATACTTAATTCTCGTCGTATATTGTACTGTAATACGGGTTTTCGCATTTTCTGAATTTGACTTGCAGTATCCTGTTTAAAATGCTATCAAGTTTACGTTCAAGTACGAATATATCCCCATTTTCCAAGTAGCTTGTATTTGACTACCATTTGCTACCAATCTTTCTAATCTAATCTTTATTCTTCTTCGAGTAAGTCTTTCTTGGGCTTACAATCTGAAGTTACTTTTGCTATCATGGGTAGTAAATGCGCCAGGACTTCCTTATGGTCGCTTACTGGTCGCCCATGCTTGAAAGTCTTTTTCTTCAAATTTTACCATCTAAACCTAATCTTCGATGTATGGTAGCACTCTCTTCCATCTTGGAAATTTTAGCAGGCGCTAAAATACTTTTGCCAGGGGATGATGTTAAAAACCTACTTTTTCTGAGTTTCTTCATTCCTTTTGTGTAATAACACTGGCTTTGCAATATTAGCTATCTAATTTGCATATCTAATTTGCATATTCCAAATTGTCATCAAAATTGGGGTTATATAAACGGAAGCATTCTTCATTCTATTCATTCGATTCAATTTGCCTTATTACTGTTCATCTGTCGTACAGTCGGGCCAGTAGTGCCAATTTATGCTTATTGACTGCCTTCATGATCCGCCTTCAGTAAATCACCGTAAGTTCTTGTAAGTAAATATCATGACTCCATTCTTATTTAATTAGGGAATCTTAGATAGGGCTTTTATATTTCTTCGAGCGAGTTGCACCTTAGGCTAGGACTTTAGTAGAACCTGCATTCGTTCCGCCATTTAGTTGCCGGTTTAGTTACCGGACAGTAAACCGGTAGTTAACATCTGGATCAAGCAGACGGACAGTTTTGCCTGGAGCAAACAACTCAGAAGTTCCAGGAGCGACGTAGATCCGTTGGGTGCGCAGGCATCTCCTCAGCTCCGGAATCGGCGGGAACAAATCTCGAGGGGGTCCTCGCTGTTGAGGGGTGATCCACATGAGGGGGTCAGGACCAGGATTGTACCGAAGCGTATGAATGCCTTCATCCGCAAACACACGCATCACCCGCTGACGTGGGGTGAGTTTGGGGAGGAGATAGGTCAGGTCATCACTGGTCTCATTAGCTGCAAATTTCTCCTGACCATTCAACCAAGCTAGGATCGGGACGGGCATATTGAACTGCAAAAAGTAGCAAAAAAACTTAATGTGAGATTCTTACAGGGACGTAATATAATGATCTTAACTAGGGGAAGTGTAAAGAGACTTAACCTAAGGTATTAGGGAAATCGGGATTCAGTTCACCATTCATGCGCATACAGTGACTCAGAATATCACGCGGAATGTATGGATAAAGGAAAGAAGGCAGGTCAAACAAAACTTCACGCACATTAGCACTCAAAACTTGCAGGCCACGGCCATGCATCCATTCTTGCAATTCATGCAAAACAAGCACACAAACAGATTGACAGCGGACGTTTGGACAACGGAAAATACCTCCACCTGACGAAGGGACATGTTCATGCAGGTAAGCCTTGGCAGGATGGGTGGATCGGCGGGCTTCATCAGACACGGGAAAAATATGAACTGGTACTCCGTGAAAACTCAAACCTATTCTCCAAAAACAGTTAAGGCATAGGAAAGTGCTAACCTGCGCAATTTGCGGATCGACTAAATGAACTCTGTACAGTACTGTAAGTAAACTGTACTGTACTGTATCTTATTGTATTGTTATCTAATCGTTAGTGTTGTCATAATTGTTAGTTTGAACGCATAGAATTGTACAAGCAATAATTGTAGTGTTTACATTAAATTATCAGTGTGTTAGTTACCGAGTCTTATTACAAGCAAACACAGGCGCGTTTGCCTTAAACCACGGTGCGTTTACCGTCTAGCTTATTACAAGCAAACACAGGCGCGTTAGCCTTCATACACGGTGCGTTTACCGTACAACCAAGAAAGAACCGAAGATCCAGTGAGGAAGAACTCAACCAAATCCAGTGCTCATCAAGAAAGCAAGTGCTGACCCCGCTTGCTGTTCATTTGGAAATCATCACCCAGAAAGCAAGTGCTGACCCCGCTTGCTGTTCATTTGGAAATCATCACCCAGGAAGCAAGTGCTGACCCCTCTTGCTGTCCGACGGAAGATCCACTCAGGAGCCTTAAACGAACTCACCGACAAAGACCCCTACCAAGGTTGGCCGCAGAGAATCTCTGATTCTGGAACACCACCTTTCAGAGATCTGGTGCTTAAGTCTGATTCATTGCGAACAGACGTGCTGACCTTCCGTGTAGAGAAGAAGAGCATACAGTGTTTAGAGTTTGGAATAGATCAGAGTTTTGATCTTGCTCACTTCATTACATATGTTCATGTTATTTGAATTAATAAAATAATGCTGCCGTCTTGACTTATAAAAACGGCAAAAACGGCAGAAACGCACATATTTCGTAGCTAAAACTGGATAACAAAACAACCATCGTGCGTATGCGTTTTCTACTGGCTGCTGCAATATTCCTAAATCCAATTTCCTATTTTGTCTAGAATTTGTCTTCAGCGAAATAACACCGTCACCTGATCTAGCGACGCAACGAAACCTAGAGAGTTGATGTTGCAGCTGTACTGTGGTTATATATATATATATATATATATATATATATATATATATATATATATATATATATATATATATAATAAATTTGTCACCTCCAGAATTTGCTAAGATTAATTTTAACATGTGGTTTAAAACGCAAAAAAGTAAATTATAAATTCAAGCCTAGTAGTTCACGTTCAAGCACTAACTAATTAATTGTGTTCATATCTTAATTAATTAATAACTGATTAAAATTTAAACGAACTAAGATCAGGAATCACTTCCATTAACATGCCGAATTAAGTTAAGTCGAATTATTCAATATTAAATTATTGGATTTAGTTAAGAATTCACTTCCTGTTAATCTTAATTTTCAGTTAATAATTAATGAATAATAAATAATAATCCTTCTTAATCTTTAATCTTTGAACATATCAAGCGTAGTTTAGCCTTGATGTGCCAAAAACTACCGTTTTTAAACTTTTTCCTTCATTCATTCAGATACCATGTGCTTGGTCAAAAAATACTTGGTCGTTGGTTCTTAACTGGGTCTTAGTGCTTCGCCGGGAACCGCTCCAACCCCCAATTTTCGTGCACGCATTTTAACATTCGTTTCCTTTTGATTCCTCTCATTATAGCCTTTGATTTTTTCTTTGATCTTCAGGCACAGGCCTTTGGGGTGTCTACTCCGCATACCGGGTGTGAACTATTTTCGGATATTATTCTCGATTTCCATTCAAAATTATTCAAAATACAGTGTTATCTTTATGAACGATAAATGAAAATTGTACTCTCGTGTAGGAACCTCGGTTCCTTAGCTAATTCAGGTCCGCCATTGAAATTGGGCGCAAATTCAGTTTTCCTCAAGTCTCTCGTGCGGAACAGTTGCGTTTTGGGCTCATCTCTGCGTTATTGGGGAATCCCTTTTTCCGTAAGTCTTTGGTTGGGGGACTTAGTCCCTCCTAAGTTGGGTGTTGGGTTTTTCCCTCTTCCTCTTATTTTTGTGACGTGAATTTTATTTTGTGTACCGTATAATTATGAAAATGCTTACTCCATTTGAACTGTAAATTTTATGCCTTTTTCTTATATTTTTGTCAATCGTATTATTTGTTCAAAAACCAGTAAACTCACGGTACCGAATTTGGACTGCCGGCGCCTGCTGTAGTTGTTTAGGGAATTAACGAGTTTAGGGACGAGCTTTGACGTGCACACACTCACGAACCTAGTAGTCTTCCTTTGAGTTTAAATTTATTCGTTTATTGGCAACAACCAAATCTTTACAACTGGCGACCGTTCCTTCAGCAGAGTAGCATGTCAGACCATTGAAAGTAAAGAATTGGTCCCGCCGGGGATCGAACCACGGCCCTTCTGCTCTAGAGTCAGACATGCTAACCACTACACCATGGGACCATCAGCTGAACTCCCATTGCAGGCTTATCAATCTTTCCTATGCCTGCTTCCCTTACAAAACATATGCAAACAAAGCATACATCGTACTTGACTACAAAAGCTATGCCGTTGAAGGAGGCGAATTCTTTCTTCTGGTAATTCTCCGCTTCGACTACGCTGAATTTGCAGCGGATTCAGCAAGTCTTGCACTTCTTCCAGGGATCTGTTCTTGGTTTCCGGCAGATACAGAATCAGCACGATGGTGGTGATAGCGAAAGGAACTCCAGAAAAAGCCATTCCGTAGCCAACGTGAGTATGCTCTAGAATTGGAAAGAGTTGAATCTGCAGGCTACCAATTATGCACTGTAGGACAGAATAGATGGCGAAGCCTGCAGACCGCAATCGCTGCGGTAGGAGTTCCGCCCAATGAAATTCATACAAATCAGGCTGCTCAGCACGACTGAAACCCAGAGAACGATCGCACCGGCACCAGTATAAATCAAAAATGGGTTACAGATCCTAAAGGATCGGGCAAATAGGGCCATGCAGATCCAAATCTGCAGAACAATTACGGTAATGCCGGCCGTCGAAAGGACAGTTCGCCTGCCAAATCGTTCCACAATACAGGCATTTAGGAGACAAAGAAAAATCGGACAAATCTGCCCGACCACACCTACAGTCTGAGCCGCTGTATAGGTCAAACCTAAACTGTGACAGAGGTACACAGAGTAACTGACCAAAATGTAACGGCCAGATAAGCTGATACTACAACAGAGGCAAAAGGTTAACAAGAGGGCACCCCTATGCCGTCTGGCTTCATGAAGAAGACCAGACCTGCTTCCGTCTTGGATTCGATTCGACCGCTCTGTCAGTCGTCGACACAGTTCGTCAAACTCTGCATTTTCTCCCTGAAAAAAGACCATACTGGCAAATGCCCGTTGCCGGTCTCCTTTCTTTGACAGTAGATATCGGCCAGTCGGACGAAATAGAACCGTAAATGGCGAAAGTAGAAGGGAAATTGCAGCAGTGACCAGAAAAATATAGTGCCACAGCCTGTGACCGCCCAATAGTTCCGGCCTGCCGACTACCTACCATACCCATCAGAAGTCCAATTTCTCGGAAAAGTTGACAAGCTGCAAACAGGGTGCCGCGCATGTTGCTAGGCGCCACTTCTGAGAAATAAACTGACAAGGATGGCCAGCCAATTCCATCTGATAGCCCGCTTATCAGTCGACCGAATGCCAGCATCCAGAAAAGCTGTGTCGGCTTTGCCAAGAATGAGAAGATATCGCCCAAAACCGTGGGAAGAACGGCCAAGCACAGAAAATCTCTCCTAGACACTCTGTCGCCAATGAGCATGAGAATGAGACCTCCTAGAAGGTCTCCCAGCACATGGCATGAAATTGTGAAAGACCAGACTGCAGTCTTCGTCGTTTCGCTTAAGTGATAAGCTGATAACCGTTGATAAAGCCATTGACGCATCGCCAGCCCCGCTTCATTCACTTCTGTCATTTGATAGCCGGCCGGAAACATCAAAGCTCCAGCGTAAACCGTTACGGCTAGCCATAGTCGTGCTTTCACGGGAATACGATGCAGTACACTCATTTGTGTTTTACCGTAAAACAAGAGAAATTATTCGGGAGGTTAGACTGTAACACAAAACTAGACTTTTTCTAACTGAAATTTTGGTATAAAGTTTTGTGCAAAACAACTTTAAGGCAACCCATCCTAATAACGTAACAACGGAAGTTTGTTAAATATATGTATGAAGTTATACAATAAGACCAACCTTAGCCGTACTTTGGTGTCAACTCGGTAGGGCTAATTATTTTGATATGCAATGCCTTGGATTTAGGATGTAAACTAGAATCGAATTAACTTGTACATAACCGGTTTAATATCCTGCATTTCAACTTAAACAATGGGGCAATTACCGCACTTTTTTACTCTTCTTCATACTAGGCTTCATAGACATTAGAAAGTGATTATTTGTCAACCACATGTAAACTCCTCTCCATGTGAAATCCATGAAGATGATTCCTTCTGGCACCTCATTCCACAGTTTTGTTACACAAGGAATAAGGCTGTCTATGTAATGAACAGTCCTGAGGGTGGGACCATACGGGGAAAAGGGGTCTCCACAGCTGGACAAGGGGTGGGAAGGAAGGGAAGGAATTTCCCACCCTCTCGGCGAAGTCGCCCACAAGGGGTCCCGAAATTGCTCCCACAAGGGGTAAGAAAATTGGCTACAGGGAAAGGTCAGTCAAAATCACTATTTTTTGCAAACGAATGGACAAAAGCGTTGGTTTTGATAAAAAACGCTGTCTTTGTTAAAAGACGACAAAAATCGCTAAAAAAATCGCTTTCAAAAGTACGTTTAAGAAAAATCGCTCTCACAAGGGGTACCCAAATTTGCTTCAACGAGGGTCAGTGAGATTTGACCTCCCGTTCAGGTATGGGTTTACCTCCAGTCGCCGGAATCGCCTGGCATTTTGCAATGGTGGAATTATTGACTGCACAAGGGCAGGCCAATTCCCACTAACTGCCTTTGTGATACACACAGAGGGCGCCCACGTTTCGGCAATGCTGAAGCCAATCCGGTCGAAATAGGGGGCATTTGCTTGGACGGAGGTCCAGAGAGGGAAACCGTACGCAAGCGGCTTTATAAACATGATACCTGACTCTTTTGGACAGACAGGGAAGCTACTCGGCGTAGTATTGCCACGAGCTTGCATAATATGATTACCCCACGAAGTTTGTTGTGAGAAAGCTAGACTAAGCAGTTTAATCAGTGTAACCTCATCCACCTCCACATGCCCAAACCTTAATAGCACCATGTCTGCTCGATCGTGCCTCCTTGCAACTAGGAGTGATTTAGTGTTGGTATTTCTGAATTTGATTTGCCATTTCCTTGCCCAATGTCCGGCGATAAGCAAGTCTCCTTCTAACAGAGCGCGCACAGTTTAAGCTACTGAGATATCATAAATAAATGATTTCCGGATTCAGATTTCTCAATCTACTCTGCCACCTATACTCAAGAAAAGCTTAATGGAGTCACTTTTTTGCCGACTTTTTGGACCATCTCCGATTTTGCTAATTTTCACATATTTTGTAGTCCCCATGGGTCCTCAAAACAAAACCAGTGCGTTTTGCGTAATATTGCTTCTATCGTTCTGTAGAGCCCTTATTAAAATACTATATGGCTTATACAGATAGCTTATCCCAAAAAATGGCAAAAGGTGGTATCGTCACCAGAGACAGTCACCGAAACGCTAGATCGAAAAATGGATTTCAGATTCGTGATTGGTGAACCTAGAAACCCCTGCATATAACTTCTTATTGAAAACGGAGCCAATAAAGTTTTTGCTTCCCCTTGAGAAGTGTAACAACAAATTTTTTTTAAATTTTAAATTTTTGTGACAGATCGATTACAAATATGTTCAAATGCATCCTTACCTCATATTCTAATTATTCTAGTACCTTAACAACAAATAACAAAACGAACCTGCGATATCGCTTATACATTGCACTTTACTACCCAAGCTTTTGTTATAATATGCCAACGCTGAGGCAAATAAAACTAAAGGGTAACTTGCAGATAACAGTGATGTTTCTAAAACTGAAACTACTTATCGGTTAGCTGAAACTGAAACTAAACTGAAAATTGCCAGCAGTGATCATGTACTTTTGGAGTTAAGTTTTAGTTAAAATGCAGTTGCTTTACACAGTTTCAAGCTCAAGTCGCTGATGTGTCACCTCTAAGGGCCTGGAATTTAAATATTGAACTGCAGCAATAAACATTTCCTTTCTTGGAGACTTGGAAGGATGTTTCACTTGAATTTTCAGTAAACTAGAGTTGTTTTAGGTAATCAATTAAAAAAGCAAGCCAATGCAGCAAGTAATCTTAAGTTATTCTTCTTGGCTGAAGAATGCTTGATCAGCCCAGGGATAGCAAGTAAAAACAGATTCGGTGAGAACCACACAGAATCTGAGATTCGAAAATGACTGAAGTTGAAATAAATAAACAGAATTGAAACTGCTTCTGCTCTTTTAATTCTTGTAGAAACAGAAATGTTAATTTTGGGGAAGCTGAAATTAAGTTGGTCGTCGTCTGCAAGTGAAACCAAAACCGAATGATTTTGGACTGACAACTGAAACTGAAACTGAAACTAAAATATGCTACAGAAATGACACTAACAGAAATGTAATGCTCTGATTGATCTTCAAGGACTGCGTAGCAGTGGAATCTTTTCCTCCGACCTTTTCCCGTTTCGACAAATCTGAACTTTCGGCGGATTCAGCAGGTCCTGCACTTCTTCCAGGGATTTATTCTTGGTCTCTGGCAAATACAGAATCACCAGAATGGTAGAAATCAGGAACGGAATTCCGACAAAGACCATCTCGTAGCCCAGATGAATATGCTCTAGGACGGGAAAAAATTGGGTTCGCAGCCCGCTTATGGCGCACTGTAGAATGTTGTAGAAGGCGAACCCAATGGACCGCAATCGTTGGGGTAGGAGTTCAGTGGCCACGAAATTGAGACAGGTCAGGCCGCTCAAAACGACGGAAATCCAAAGGACGACCGCCCCGGCACCAGAATAGATCAGAAACGGATGCTGGACTCCAAAGGATCGGGCAAATAGGGCTACAGTGATCCAGAGTTGTAGGAAAATCACGGCAATTCCGGCCGTAAAAAAGATCGTTCTCCTACCAAAGCGTTCCACAATACAGGTATTTAGGAGACAGAGAAAAATGGGACAGATTTGACCGATGACCCCTACAGTCTGCGCGGCGGAATAGGTTAAACCTAAACTGTAGCAAAGGTCTACTGAATAGCTGACCAGCACAAAACGACCAGCCGTACCCACGCTTACGCAGAAGCAGATGGTCAACCACAGGGCACTCTTGTGTTTCCTAGCTTCCTGTACCAGATTTGATGTTTTGCAGGTTTCCACATCCAAAGTTTTCCGTTCCAATCTTCGATACATTTCGTCAAATTCCGAGTTTGGGCCCTGAAAGAAGACCATGCTAGCTTCAGCTGCTTCTTGGTCTCCACGTTTGGTCAACAAGTATCGGCCCGTTCTTGGAAACAGGACCATAAATGGAGCACATAGCAGGGATATTAGGGCACTAACCAGAAATATGTAATGCCAGAGCTCGGGCGTGCCCAACAAACCTGGCATGCCCGCTACCATGCCCAGAAGTAGACCAAACTCTCGCAACAACTGCTGCAATGCGTACAAAGAGGCGCGCTTATTAACGGGGGCCACCTCAGAGAGATACACTGCCAGTGATGGCCAGGCAATACCGTCTGATAAAGCGCTAATCGTCCGTCCCACGACCAAGAGCCACCACATTTGGGTCGGTTTTGCCAAAAATGCTAGAAGGTCGCCCAAAACCAATGGCAGTATGGCCAGACACATTAGGTCTCTCCTAGACACTCGGTCGCCAATCACCATGGCAATCAGACTTCCGAAAAGATCTCCCAGGATGTGACATGACACGATGAACGTCCAAATTGATATAATGGTGGTCTCGCTCAACTGATAAGCTGATAACCTTTGATAAAGCCATTGACGCATCTCTAGTCCAGCTTCGTTCACCTCTGTCATTTGGTAGCCGGCCGGAAGCATCAGAGCACCGGCGAATACAGTAACGGCCAACCATAGCCGAGCTTTCACGGGAATGCGATAGAGCACGTTCATTTGCAGTGTTGTAGTTTAAGACTGTAATGAAAAAACTAGATTTTGCTTAAAGAAATTTTGATATAAAGTTTTGTGCCAAAAAGTTTAAGGCAACCCATCCCAGTGAAGTCACTATTAGGAGAGTGTGCAGAAAATTGCAGAACAATAACAAACTTTTTCATGGACCAGTTACCGTATATGTAATTTTCTTGCAGGTGTTGGTAGCCGAAAGGTCAGCACTTGGAAATTCTGCATTTCTTAAGGTGGTGTTATCCTTTCGTGTTTTAGCCCAAACCAAGAAAAACGACCGTCCGAAGAGGAGCGAAATTCCACTCTGTCAAGAAATCTCCGAAATCCGTCGAATAGTTTTGAGAAATCGATTTCGAAACAAAATAATACAACACAGTATAACTGCGTGCTACTGCTGCATTCTGTTTCTGTGTCGTATAGGCAGTATTGGCAGTATAGGCAGTACTGTTGTTTTTGATTTTCGATTCGAATCGAATCAAAACACTTTTGATGCAACTTGATTTTTGATGCATCGAATCGAATCGAATCAGGAGTGCAGAAAATCGAACTGCATCAAATCTCTGCTACTCTTTTCATGGCAAAATCAAACTGGATCAAATCAATAATATTTAGGTTGAATCGTTATTTCTGACTTTTGATTCATTTTGATTCACATTCTGATTCAAGGGAATAGTCAAGCGGATTAATAGGAGAAGCATGGGAAGATATGTGAGCGTGTATGTGTGTATGTTTAGTGCCTCCATCTTTTTTCAAAACTTGTAGGTTGAAACTAAAATTCTTTAACTTTTTAAATTTTTTAGTTTAAATCATCTGAAACAAATTACACTGGAACCGGTACGGTTTCCAATGTTACCGGTTATGGTTCCAGAAATCCTTCCGGTTCTGGTTCTACCGGTTGCAATGGAACCAGTCCGAGCACAACCTCAGAGTAGAAGTTCGTATATAGAAGGCAACGGAAAAGTTTCTATTTTAATTTTGGTCTATTGACAGAAATCTCACAACTGAGTAAAGTTGCCGGCATCGCTTGGCAACGTTGGAAACACCTGAATAAGGAATGTGTTTTTGATATGAATCTTCATTTGGGCCTGCAAAATTCTTCGAAGATTTAAAATTTTACGTGATCTTTAAAATGTTAAATCTTCAAAAACTATTTAAAAACAAGCCTTAATCAAAAACAAATTGACGTCCTTTTCCAGACTTCTCTGACGATGGCTAGCCGCGGGAGATGTCGATGATCTTTGTATACAGGTTCAAGATTCGTTTGACACTAGTGCAATAGTACCTACTAACTTTTAATTTCCTAGGTTTAACACATGCCAAATTCTCTGAAGAAAAGAAATCTGACTTCGATTTTACAAACTTTATTCAAATGTGCCGTCTGAGTAGGAGTTAAAATATATATATGAATTGAAGTTCGGAAAAATGACCAAACAATGGACTTTCCTCAAATTAGTGCCATAGAACAATAGTGCCCGCAATATATTGTCGTGATCTATTGTCGAAATAAAAAATTGAATCAAAAATCGCTATTTTGAAAATCTGAATCGAATCGCAGATTGTTCAGAAAGGGAAAAATCGAACTGCATCGAATCGCTTCAAATTTCAGGGGAAGCAAATCAAATTTGTATGTACTTGACAAATGGAAAAACTGAACTGAATCGAATCGAAAATGAAATAGCTGAATCAATACAACCATAATAGGCAGTACGTTTCTTAGCTAGGAACTGCCAATGGTGGTTCTAGTAATTAGCTGGCTATTTAGGCCTATTATGCCAAAAGTCATATAAAAATTGGCCTCCCTGATATGGGGGGTGGGGGGCAAATGTAGTGAAAATAAATGCTAAGGCTTATGGCCAGAATGCATAAATTATACCTTAAATTATACAGCAACCTACCTAGGAAAATGCTTGCAATAAAATGAATTATGAGGCTAGAGCTTCTACAAGGCTGCTAAAAACCGATGGTTTAAAACCAGAACTGATTGGTCTGCCTGGAGGCAAATTTATTTACTATGTAGGAACATGGGTATGTTTTTGTGCTTTTGGAGGGTGCCTGAGCAATTTTGGTTCTGAAACCAAATAATGGCTGGATTTTACTGTTTTAAGTTTTGTTTCGGATCGCAACTGCTGCAAGCTACTACGAGATTTTTCCTACCCTGCCCTCTTTGCAAAACTTCCGTTGTGAAGTTAACTTCGCTGTCACCCCCAGCTAAAATTTCAAACAGAGAATTTGCTTTCAAAAGATTTGTTTGTTTGGGCAAATCAGATTTTGAAAAACTGATAGCAGTTTGTGACTACAGCCTCATTGAACTTGTCCCGACGACTATGCACTAACGACAACAGGTATTGAATTTTTAACAGTCCAGAATCGATATAATTTACGTTTAAATAAAATACCTTATAAATTAAATAAATTTACATTTACCGTTTGCGGTAAATGCCGAGGCCGGCTGAACTAACTGATAATTTTAGTTGCGTGGCTTCGACTGCTAGAAGAAATTTAGCACTGAGTATTTATCGAGGTCAAAAATGTCAAAACTATGAACAGTACGCTCTGTGTAAATGTCATTTTCTAAAATTTTCTAAAATCTAAAATTCTAAAGTCTAAAACTTCTAAAGTCTAAAGTCTAAAACTAAAAAGTCTAAAGTCTAAAAACAAAACGTCTTCTAAAATCGTTCTGCGGTCTACCTTCACTACGTTACCTTTATCGTAACCATTGCCTTACTGCGTCTTAAGTTCTGCTATCAGTTTCAGTTTTTGCTGAACACATAATGATTTGGATTAAAGCAGTGATACTGCTAAGTCATTTGACTGTGAGTAAGAAAGAAGAAAATACTGTTTGAAACTGGATTTCCGACTGATACTTTCATTTTGGATCGCCGACTGAAACTGAAACTAAAAGTTTTTGGTGCAATCTCTACACGGAGTTATTTACTATGCACGGATTCCCATACTACCTTGACTGACCCAACCGAAACAATTCACGGTTATCCCGACACTAGTAACAACATCAGAATGCCCTGACGGTTTCGGAAACTAAAGGTTTCGATTTTAAAATAAATGGTTTCGCAAATAGATGCACATAAATGTTTTTATTATTTTTGCTATGTTTATAATATTATGCCAAGAGTGCACAATTGCACTATACATAAGAAGAAGAGTAAGCCACTAGAGGGCTTCTCTTCTTGGAATTGCGTATCGGTGCTCCGACCACAATACGCTAATGTTCCCCCGTTCTCTTTGACAAAGCATGCCCCCCTCCGTTTGGTGGTGGGGGGTAGCAGACAAGAGGCCCCCGTTTGGTAGGGGGTAGCCCACAGCCAATCAGATTTCAGAGACCCCGTCCCCGTTTGGTGGGGGGGGGGGTAGAGCAGAGGATTACGGTAGATTTTGTTCTATTCGAAAATGGGTCCCCGTTTGGTGGGGGGCGGGGGGTAGCAAAAACAAGTCTTCGTTTGGTGGGGGGGTATGCAGAAAGGGTCCCCGTTTGGTGGGGGGTCGCAACAGCCATTCAGATTCAGCCAATCTTAGCCTGACTTTGCAAGCACCCCCCCCCTCAAACGGGGACCCCTTCTGCCTACCCTCCACCAAACGGGGACCCTTTCTGCACCCCCCCCCCCCACCAAACGTGGACCCTTTTGCCTACCCACCCACCAAACGGGGTAGGGGTATGCTTGTCGACCCCTCCCACCAAACGGGGGAACATTCGCGTATTGTGGTCGGAGCACCGTTACGCAATGCCAAGAAGAGGAGCCCTCTAGTGGCTTACTCTTCTTCTATAATATAAAGAAATTAATTATGCACTCTTGATTAGGCTCTATTTTTACTTATTTATTTTCTAGGTACGTGCTTGTTTTCTCTTTCCCTCATTTTGATTTCTATGCTTATATTTCTATTTTGATTTTGCTACTTTCGATAATGGCTATGAATTCCAACTCCACTATCGGGTAAATCTTCTAATTTTCCGTTTACTTTTATAACTTTCCGGTTTGCTATGGCAGCTGAGTAACTAGTGTGGAGTATAGCTCCAGCAACGGGTGAAACTTAGTACTTATGCAAATGAGATATACAAATTAGCTACACCTCTATATGTGTTTGATTACACTAGGGGTGTGAGTTGTCGATTCTATGCGCTTGTAAATAGTGGGTGGATTTATTTTGCATTACTATTTGTGGGACTGGTGGTCATTCTTCTGTTGCTCCATTAATTTCTTGAAGGTTATGTTCATGTTATTTGAATTAATAAAATAATGCTGCCGTCTTGACTTTTATAAAAACGACAAAAACGGCAGAAACGCTCATATCTCGTAGCTAAAACTGGATAACAAAACAACCATCGTGCGTATGCGCTTTCTACTGGCTGCTGCAATATTCCTAAATCCTATTTCCAATTTTGTCTAAAATTTGGTATTCAGCGAAATAACACCGTCACCTGATCCAGCGACGCAATGAAACCAAGAGAGTTGATGATGCAGCTGTACTGTGGTTATATATATATATATATATATATATATATATATATATATATATATATATATATATATATATATATATTTAAAAGAAATTTGTCACCTCCAGAATTTGCTAAGATTAATTTTAAAATATGGATTAAATGCAAAAAAGTAAATTATAAATTCAAGCCTAGTAGTTCACGTTCAAGCACTAACTAATTAATTGTGTTCATATCATAATTAATTAATAACTGATTAAAATTTAAACGAACTAAGATCAGGAATCACTTCCACTAACATGCCAAATTAAGTTAAGTCGAATTATTCAATATTAAATTATTGAATTTAGTTAAGAATTCACTTCCTGTTAATCTTAATTTTCAGTTAATAATTCATGAATAATAAATAATGATCCTAATCTTAATCTTTAATCTTTGAACAATTCAAGCGTAGTTTAGCCTTGATTTGCCAAAAACTACCGTTTTTAAACTTTTTCCTTCATTCATTCATATACCATGTGCTTGGTCAAAAAATACTTGATCGTTGGTTCTTAACTGGGTCTTAGTGCTTCGCCGGGAACCGCTCCAACCCCCCACTTTTCGTGCATGCATTTTAACATTCCTATCATTATAGCCTTTGATTTTTTCCTTTAATCTTCAGGCACAGGCCTTTGGGGTGTCTACTCCGCATACCGGGGCTGCGGCATTCCCATGGGTTCTGGAGCTTCTGAAGTCATAGATGGGGCTGTAGCTATGTATGTATCGTCCACACATGTGTTATTTCGTTTCCGCCGTTTTCTAATATTATTCTTTTGTGCTTTATATGGATGCCCTAATTTTAGTTTTTGTATTCTAGTTAATCCTGTTTGTCTATGCAGGTGCCGACCCCCCATCCTAGTGCCGGGTGGGCCCCCCCTGGATTGGTTGCTTCGATGGCTCGGGTGATGGAGATTGTCGGCTCTTGCTTCGGCGTTGAAGTCTGGAGCGGCTTGTTCTGCCGCCGTGCCTACCGGCCTGTTTGGGATGCTTAGGGTGCTAGAGCTTATTTTTTCAAGCTCTAGACTCTAGACTTGACCTGATTCTCCACTTGTAGCGCAGTAAGAAACCACTGCGCGATCAGAGGCTCAAGCAAACGGATTAACCCGATGCTTTAATAGTTTCTAAATGCGGAGACATATTGTTTCAGCGACTGAATTTTTCAGAATTTCTAAGTTTGAGCCGCACGTGTTTAAAGAAGTGTTAAAGTGTTTAGTGTTTAGTTTAGTTTAAAGTGCAGGAACGGTGAAACTAGAAGTTTATTTTCTCCAGTACTTTCTTGCAAACCCGATAAACATCCAGTGTGACTTAGCTGGAATTTTTTTTCACAAAAAATAATTTTTCACTTAACAAAATCTGGGTTTTTGCTTGTCACATTTATATCCACTTCATTCTCGCTTGATTTCAAGTTTTAGTGTAGAACCCTAGATGAACGTGCTCTATCGCATTCCCGTTAAAGCCCGACTATGGTTGGCCGTTACTGTATTCGCCGGTGCTCTGATGCTTCCGGCCGGCTATCAAACGACAGAAGTGAACGAAGCCGGACTGGCGATACGGCAATGGCTTTATCAAAGGTTATCAGCTTATCAGTTGAGTGAGACCACCATGATATCAATTTGGACATTCATAGTTTCATGTCATCTCATGGGAGAGATTTTCGGCAGTCTGATTGCCATGGTGATTGGCGACCGAGTATCTAGGAGAGACCTAATGTGTCTGGCCATACTGCCATTGGTTTTTGGTGACATTTTATCATTTTTGGCAAAACCGACCAAGATGTGGTGGTTCTTGGTCGTGGGACGAACGATTAGCGCTTTATCCGACGGTATTGCCTGGCCATCACTGGCAGTGTATCTCTCTGAAGTTGCCCCGATCAATAAGCGCGCCTCTTTGTACGCAGCGTACCAGTTGATCCGAGAAATCGGTCTACTACTAGGCATGCTAGTTGGCATGCCGGGTTTGCTGGGCACGCCAGTCCTATGGCATTACATGTTTCTGGTCAGTGCCCTAATATCCCTGCTGTTTGCTCCCTTTACGGTGCTGTTTCCTAGAACGGGTCGCTATCTTTTGACCAAACTGAGAGACCGAGAAGCTGCCGAATCCAGTATGGTCTTCTTTCAGGGAATTTGAAGAGATGTATCGAAGATTGGAAAAGGAAACAAGTGAGAGCCACACCTGGGACTCAAGCCTATTTCAGGAAGCAAGAAGGCATAAAGGTGCCATATTGCTAACTTTTTGCTTTTTCTGTAGCATTGGGACGGCTGGTCGTTTGGTCTTGGTCAGCTACTCTGTTGACCTTTGCCACAATTTAGGCTTAACCTATGCATCGGCTCAAACGGTCGGTTTGGTGGGTCAAATTTTTCCTATTTTTGTCTGTCTGCTGAATACCTGTGTGATTGAGCGATTCGGCAGACGAGCTATTTTTTCAACGGCCGGACTTGTGGCAATAGTTCTACAACTTTGGATCACTGTAGCCCTATTTGTCCGATCCTTTGGAGTCGAGCGACCCTTTTTGATCTACTCTGGTGCCGGGGCGGTCGTCCTTTGGACTTCCGTCGTTTTGAGCGGCCTGACCTCCTTGAATTTCGTGGCGACTGAACTCCTACCGCAACGATTACGGTCTGCAGGGTTTGCCGTTTACAACATTCTACAGTGTGTCATTATTGGACTGAGAACTCAGTTCTTTCCCGTCCTAGAGCATATACATCTGGGCTACGGAATGGTTTTTCATATCACTCCATTTCTCATTTCAACCATTCTGGTGATTCTGTACTTGCCGGAAACAAAGAACAAATCCCTGGAAGATGTTCAGGACCTGCTGAATCCTCCGCGAATTCAGGTTTGTCAAAGGCGAGCGATATCAGAGGAAAATCTTCCATTGATCTGTCGAACTTAAAGCTCAGTCAGCACAACATTGTAGCTTGCTGATTTGTAGAGTTAGATGGTTGGTATTTCCAGGAGTACATAATAACTGAGAGTGTGACAAGCGGCACACTCTTAGTCCGGCGACATGATCTGCACGATACCGGCTGACCCCCTACACAAATTAGACCCCAGTGACCCCTCCCACAAATGAGTATCTATAATAGTACACATTTGTGTACTGTCACTCTTTTGTATGATTATATGATGAAGCCAAAAACGATCTATCAGCATCTGGCCACTTTCGAGCTTCAACACATAAACATACAAGCGAGTGAGCATACACAAATGTGTACTAGGTACTCATTTGTGGGAGGGGTCACTTGGGTCTAATTTGTGTAGGGGGTCAGCCATTATCGTGCAGATCATGTCCCCGGCCTTAATAACTATGTAAGAGTGTGACGATTGCCACACTCTTAACTAAGAGTGTGACGCTTGTCATACTCTTAGTCATTATGTACTCTTGGTATTTCCCATAAATTCCGATGGAATTCAAACCATGGGCGAAACATCGCGAGCCAAACTTTAACAGCAGCCGTGGCAAGTAAAGTCCAATCATCTGACTCTAGAAAAGGAACGAAGCCACGCCTTATTAAACCTTGAAGAAACAAGTAAGATTTTGTGCACAAAGAAAAACTATTTTTAAAGGAAAAATAATGACTCTCTCAAAAGAAAACAGGACAACATAAGTTCTGTGCTGAAATATATTTATTTGTCGATCATACACATGTATGTACCATAACCTAGCTCTAATGCAGCATTTTAGCAAGAATAAAAAGAAAGTAATTTTATTGTGAAACACAGAACTAAAATTAGAATTGTTCAAAACAAAGCGGTTGATTGCATTCTTGGACTCCTTTGGTTTGGCATCCTTGCTGGGTTCAGACAGACACAGCCACTGGCTATTTCACAGATCTTGCTCGGGACAACCAACTGACGCTTAGGTACCAACTGTGATAAATATGACAAAATCTTGGGTTATTTATTTCTGAAACTTAAATTTGGTATCATGCCTGTTAAGGAGCCGGATTCCCTTCGGGTACAACATGCTGGCACCAGTCCCTTATTCTTAGTCGAAAAAATTGGTTTTTGCCAATCATTCAGTCGAGACACGCTTTGGTTATTTTAGTTCCAAACGGACACCAAAATGGTCAGTCTTGAAGCTTTGAACAGCTTTTATTGGTTTAGTCCGTATAAACGATTTCCGTGGATACGGATAAAGAAACCACCACCTTCAAACAAACCAGTCCAGAGAAAAAAAATGAAAAATTTGAAACAGGGGCTTCATCAGTCTGGTTGTGAGTGAAATTCGTTGAAATTTGATGTCTACGAAAATGAATTAACATCTCAAAACTTTCTGATTATGTAATTCTGGAATTTACAATGCCAAATTGCTACATTCATGAGAATATAGGCATAATAATGAAATAGAACATTGCTAATTTGCAAATAATTCATTTCGAATGAATAGATTTAAAATAGTAGGATTTAATTCTGAAAAATGTAAACATTTTGTAATCTAACTGGAATATATTTCTTTTAAAACTGGAAAGCATAAAAATAAGCTGGCAATTTTTCTGCAGCTTATGCTTTATTTCTTCTGTCAATTTACAATGCTTAGCTTGCGGTAAGATTCTTTGAAAACCATTGTACATGATATTAGCTGCGCGAACAAACTTATTTATATTAATAGTATCATCAAATTAAGCCACACATATCCTAATCTTCAGTACCTTAAATGACATAAATTCTAAATTCCTAATAGTCTTGTTGAAGATAAACTTTCTGGAATTATATTTATGCCTTAATTTGAGGAAAACTAACAAAAGAATGAAAGAACAAACGAAACTAAGATTGTCACTACAGCACCTCCTACCCGAAAAATTCGGGCCTGAGGTGGGGATCGAAAGTTAGTTGTGGAGGAAACACCTCTAAAGTTCTTTTCTTCTGATCTGCCAACAAAGAGAAGCTTCGGGGTTCATCTCATCATGATTAATTGATGTTGTGATTAATAACCTGGGACTGAAATTGAAATTGAATGAACTGAATTGTGTATTGAAATCTATCAAAAAATGAATTACAATTTAAGCAAATACATTTTACTCTTTCATGCCTCAGTAATTAGAAATGATCAGTAGCCTATTTAAACCACTCACGGAAGAGATGTGGCTGCAACCAATCTATGGAGTGCCACTTTCCCACTGAAAGGTGCCCTGATGCACCCCGAAAGCCGATGAGCCGTCAAAATCGGGAAACGCCGGAATTGCGGCAAGCCTTCAACTGCTAACAATCCGCTAATTTAGTTAGTTCACTGTCGGTACAATCAAGAGACTATTAAGGCTGCAGGCAGACCATGCATTCTGTATAACCAGTTTAGAAGAACGCTACCCAACTACCACAGAACAGCTCGGACTCAAAGCTGTTGTGTAGCAATAGGGATGTGGCATCATTCAAGATAGATTTGGTTTAAGATTTGTAAAGTCACTACAAAATTAGTCTGAAACGCGGGACTGCGTATGTTTCCTGGAGCAATATTGAAATTAAAATATCAATTGATGAGCAAAGAACTAGAATGTACCGGTACCAGAGTGAAACTAACCTATAGCACAATAGTACCGTTTTACCCCGCGAGAGCAACTCAAGCGAGGAGACCGCGGCACAAGTGAATAACACACCAACCGCGCGGGAGCCGGCCGGGGAAGCCTCGACAAAAATATAGACCTAGTGAGGGGGTGACACCCGCTCACCTCAGAAATAACAAATAAACTAACCTAGGATCATCTCAGAAATGACCTATCCAAAATACACACACCTAGTGGAGATATTTAATAAGTAACAACAAGCACTGTAGAGATAGCAGATGGAAAATATAGAAATAGTAACCGATTGAATTTAGGGGGGCGAAGCCCAACTGTCAAACAGTTACACAGTAAATAAACTAACACACACTCACCAATATAATATGGGCGAAGCCCCGCTAACGTTCCAATACAGTTCACTGGGGGAACTCCCAGGGGAGAAATGTACAAAGGAGATATATAGAGAGTGAATGGAGAGAGAAACGACTGTACACGTCAAGGGAGAACCCAACACTGAAGGGGAAGAAGTTTGACGCATAACCCCCCCCCCAAGAAAAGCGCCCTCTAACTGGGGTGTCCCAATCATGTAGCTCCAATGGGGGGGTCCCCACCCAATCCCAGGCCTAGCCTAAGGTGGAGCTATACGACACGTGTAGGAATGCTTGCTGACTAGCAAGCCAGTTAGTTCAGCTAAGTAGAATGGTTTCGTAATAAAAGGAATAACGAAAAGGTTGACCGTTACTCAGCCTCTTGAGTTACAAGACGACTCGCCTAGCACCCGAAGACATTATGCATCCCATAAAGCGTGCTGCCAACTGTTAACCTCACAGGTTTCGGGCTCCGTTATGCCCTACTGCTACTGCATAGTTCAGGAATCCGCACTTGCTACTCTAGCAACGTTTCGCATCGGCTGCAAATTCCACAATTAAAATATATACATTGCTATAAATGTCCCACTATAAACCAGTATAAACAAAACAGCTTCTTCGATGGGTCTTCTAAAACAGTATAATGGGACTTGTGCACCCAGTACCCTCCAAAATGTGACTGCAGTTTGGATTTGGTTTCACACGATGGTTTGTTGGTTGGTTGGTTCGATTTAATTTCTATCGGTAGAGCATAGGTTACTCAACAGAAGGTAGTGGGTTCGATTCGATCCTGGGAACAAAATTTTTTCGGGAATCAGGTTTTGTAGTGGAACATCTTTTCCGTTATTTCTTTGCTTTCAATTCAAATGGAATTGGGCTGCCTACAGAAATTTGTTCCTTCGGCATGATATCAGGAAAGTATGATAGTTTCTCAGTAATATATCCTGATAGGGAAAATCGACTTCAATCTTGTTTACATCAGTGACCTCCTGCTGTGAAATTTCGCCATCGTAAACTGCAGGAGAAATTTTACAAAATGAAAATTTTCGTTCGCTAATGATTAATTACTGGTATTTTGGCTGACATTTTTAAGACAATTAAGCAGTGCAAAATCACAGTTTCACATTTGAATACCTGTTTGTTGCCAGATTTATAGCTAGGTTTGTTTTTTGACACGAGGTTTTTTCAATTATATACCCTAAACACGTTTTTGGGTGTTTCAGGAAGTTTTCACGTTTTTGCAGAAAAGACACCAATTTGCCACGTTTTCACTAAAATTGAGTTCCATAATTCGTTCGCAATGCTTTTGAAGCGGCTCAGAGATGCAGTTTTTTCCAGAAATAGGGGTAACCTATGTGAGCACATTGAGCAAAGGGGCTGGCGCTGGGCGGTGGCGGTCCCTTGGGTCCATTTGTTTTGCTCTTGAACGCTCTGAAATAAGTCCCACATTTTCAGGTGAAAAGATACTGATTTTTGCCATTGTTCTCTCAGTGCGTAGTCGATACACCAGTTTGGTTGTTATGGCTGGAAAGAGGGCACCGAAATGGACATTTTTGCATTAACAACCCTTGAGCCATCTTTAGAGGTTAAGTCAGCATAAGCCAAAAAATGAGTTTGGGGTCAAAAATGGTCATTTCGAGGAAAACATTTTTCATAAATACTGCTAAATCGTACGGGCAATTTTTGTGTATTTGTACTCAATCGATATACAGTCTTTGCTAATGTTATCGATGTTTATTAGCTGCAGTTCGATACCTTCAGCTAGAGATGTGGTGGAAAAGCCATTTTGGCAAAACTGCGATTGTTTTGTTCCGAATATCGATTTTTCAAAAACTACCCAATGGATCTGCGTGATTTTTGGCAAGATGAAAGGATAAACTAATGTGAATGTATTAATTACAAGCTTTGAAATGATGCATGAAGTTGTTTCTTAAACTCCAAATATTGCAAAAGTTATTGTGTTTGATAAATCACCACACAGAGGATACCACTATTTTAAAGCGGGCACACCACAGCGGAAAACGTTGATCAAAGCTCTATCCCAAACCTTCGGTCCTCGTATGATATATGTTTGGGTGATGATGAAAATCATTTCATCTGAAATGAACTCATACTGGAAGCGACTTTACGAGACAGCGTAAACTTAATAGTCTCGGTGTTGGAGAGTGCAAGGCATGGGTAGTATTGGTTTAATAGCAGAACAAGCATTCGTACATATATCGTATCATGAAGACAAAGTATGGGTTGAGATCTCAGTATGATCGATTAGCTACATATTATTCCAATACTCCCACTTAGCTAATCGATCAAGACTAGAGTACAACCCTAATTGAAAAACTTTACCCTAAAAAATTGAAAAAATATTGCCGATTCTTTATAAGCTGAGCTTCCTCCCACTGAATTTAGATATTCTAAAAGCAAACTCTCACTTGAATATACACTTTTTCTAAATCGGACGGGGTGTTTTGCTTGATCCTATCCGCATCCGCATCCACATCAGTTACACGGTTGACAATTCCTTCCAATCACATTTTCTTCAGTACTAGATTTTTCCATATTAGCTGCGTCGCTGTCTTTACTGCTACTACTATTTGTCACTTTCGCGTTTGGCCGACTGCTCATCACAGAAAACACTGTAAGGATTCCAATCCCAGCAGAAAACGCATTAGTCTTGTCACCACAAATGCTTGGGACAGAGTTGGCTCCGGGTCCAAAATTTCAGACCCGGCCCGGACCCGGACCCGGACCCGTTCGGCCGGAGCCAGACCCGTCCAGACCCGGATCCGGGTACCCGGATCTAAAAAAGAACCAGTTTGCATTTCAAACCTTCACTGCATTCTGCAATTTCGCTGCAGTCATAAATATTACTGCAGCTTTATTAATAAATAAAGTCATGAATAAAACCTGTAATAAGCTTTAGGTAAATTTATATTACGCTTTACGACAACTTTTATATGATTTGAGTGCAAGGGCTAGTTTGGGATCTCGTTTGGATATCGGTAGCAGTTTTTGTCATGAGTCCGCAGACACTATTGCTCTGGAAGAAAGAAGGTGAACAAATGGCTTGTATTTTAAAACAATGTCCTTGAGCTTGTTTAGTAGATTTAGTTTTGCGTGCATGCAAAATCTTATACTAAGTTATACTAACTCTATTCGAGTTATCATATTTCTGCTTACAATTCTAGTTTACATATTTTGTTCCTAGCCCAGCAGAGCAACATAAATTAAAAAGACAACAACAACAACAAGCTAGACAACTACTAAGCATTCTATCTCAATGCCTAACACGTCAGTTCTACCAATATTTTTTAGAAAAACAACACATTATAATGTTTTAACATCCCTAAAGGTGTACCAAAATCCAGTTTCTTCAGTATTTTGGACCCGGACCCGGATTTGGACCCGCGGGTACCCGGACCCGCGGGTCCTAAAGTTGGACCCGGACCCGGCCCGGCCCGCGGGTACCCGCGGGTCCCCGCGGGTACCCGGACCCGGCGCCAACTCTGGCTTGGGAATCCCTGAGGTTCTACCCCACCACGTTCGCCAACATTAAATTTTTTGAGTCGTTAATAGGACCATCAGCCATGGAATTACCTTTGGAATTCCAACACAAATCTCAGTATGGCATGATGTCCATCAATACTGAATAATGTTCCAGCAGCCCCTTAAGCCCGACTGGGCCCATAACCTGTTGGCTAATGTTGTTGAGGGCACACAACACATTAGCCCTAAGAGCAGCTAGTTTACTAGTCAGTGGTAGCGATGAGTAGAATACATATAGTACTGGATCAAATATTAACAAAACCTAATGTTTCTTAGATCTGGTTAGACTACATTCCTTAACACTTGGCAATCAGCTTTCCACGGAAAAATAAAATGTCTTGAGAAAAATTATAGAAAAATACTACAAAAAAACAAATGCTTTTAAAAACGTAATAATTGTTTTCAATTTAGTTTATTCAAGTGCTATCAGCTGTAGTGGTGAACCTATAGGAATGCAACATCAAAACGGCATCCTTAAACGTCGGCCGCACGACCCGGAATTTGGTAGCCAAGATAATGCGGATGAATATGACTATGATCGGATGAAACGTCATCGAAATTCGTCAGCGTTCAGTCGTCAGTTGTTTCATACTGTTGGATCCCTTATAATTCGGGTCAATGTGGGCGGAGTATCCCACATTTTCCGAGCCATTACACTGCTAAAGCATCCCAGCAGCCGGCTAGGTAAACTGGCTGCCGCGGTAACCAGTCACTCAAGTGAATCCCAGGAATTTGCCGACGCGTTCCTAGAGGGCAGTCGAGAATACTTCTTTGATCGATGTCCTAATTTCTTCGATCCAATTGCTCAATTCTATAGGAACAATCGAATGCATGTAGAAGATGGAGTTTGTCAGGAAAGTTTCTTGGAAGAATTAAGCTACTGGCAATTGATTCCTCTACAAGATCATTACTGCTGCAGGAAGCTTCACTATGGTAAGGTACAACTGTTGTGTCCGCTAGATAGCTTGTGCTTTCGTGTTGCTCTTGACTCCATAATGAGATTTTTATTGTACATGAATTTGCTTGCTAAAAATTGAGCTAATATTATTATTATTAACGTTGTTATGCTGCATATATGTCAGTTAGTTTATTTTTTACACATAAAAAACTTATTGCCTTTGGTGGTGTTGTGGAATGTTTGATTGATGCTTGTTATTAGCATCTACCTGAAAGGAACTGCCAAACATTAACTATTATCATATGTATCTTCTCGCTTGAAGCAATATTCGTAACTGGGCATTTAAATAGTGCTTCTCAAAACACAGCCCAGCAATTCTATATAGTCATCAAAATCTTTCAACTCAAAAACTTAATGAATTTAATGTTCGAAAGGAAACTTCACTTCGGTATATTTTTATTTGTCATGCGTGTGCAGAGCGGATATTTACAACGGTTCACCGTCTTTATGTCTTTTATTTTGTAGATAAACAATGGAAAGAACAAGAAGAAGAGGTTCACTATCAGTGTGCCTTTGCAAAAAGGCCCAGGAAAGCTTTGCTCCAGTTTGTGGAAGATCCCACATCGTCGAAGCCAGCATTGGTAAAAAGTCCTGCTAGAGAATCCTGCCTAGCTTTATATATAGTTTTAGTAGTTTTAGTAGTTTTAGTTTAGTGTATATAGTTTTGAAAAACTTTTGGAATTTTAGGTGAGCAAATAATTTAAATTTAATTGGAAAGCATAATGTCAATTTATAAGTAAATTCTGGCAAGTCTGAACAATAAAGACTGTTTAAAGCGCAATGCGTGCCAAAATATGTATTTGATGACTTGCCGTATTCCATAATTACATAATTACAATTACTATTACAATTGTGAAAGGTTGAAATCAGGATCTGAAAGATGTGAAGAAAAGTGTCCAGGGCGGGGATCGAACCGCCGAGCTGTTTAAGAGTAGAACGCTCTACCACTTGCGCCACATCCCCGGACAAGGAGACTAGATTATTACGCTGATTTCAACCTTTCTGGGTTGCTGATATTTAACATACTCCCCTTGCTAATTGAAATTCGGCCTCGAATTTCCAGGAATTGCAGGTCGGTCCTCAAATCCAAGTACCATGTGGTCTAAGGGCGGCTCCCCGGCTGCCTCCTAACCCGAGGCCATATACTTCATTCTTCTTCAAAGCCGGGAGCCTTAATCAAATCACAAGAACCAATAACCATCATATTAACCCTTAGCACCACGAGGACCACCATATACCAAACCAATTATCTCAAGGACCTGCAATTCCACAATTCCCAGGCATCACAAACGACTTCATCTCCTCAGAGCGGTAAGGACACGGCACGGTCGCCAAATGTGAAAGGTTGAAATCAGGATCTGAAAGATGTGAAGAAAAGTGTCCAGGGCGGGGATCGAACCGCCGAGCTTTGGTTTAAGAAGTAGAACGCTCTACCACTACGCCACATCCCCGGACAAGGAGACTAGATTATTACGCTGATTTCAACCTTTCTGGGTTGCTGATATTTAACACAATTACAATTACAATACAATTACAATTACAAATAATTACATAATTACATAATCCATAATTATATAACAAAATGAATCCGCTAATGCCTTTTGCTTTTACTACCTTGTTAACAAGTATTTTTTTCAAATGCCAATCCGAAACGCTATATATTACAGGCATTTTGCATCTTGTCGGTTGTTTGTGTACTTCTGCTGCTAATTACGGGAATGCTGCAAACGCTACCATCGTTTAGATTGGCAGAGTGCGTAGATTTCGATAGAAACTTGACCTCAACCGATCCCTTGATGGAAGCGGAAACGCGAATAACAGATTTGGATAACATTATTAACAACATCACTGGTCGAGATGCAGCATCGTCTCTGCTTGAATCCTGTAGTGTTGCTAGGCTTCAATTAGTGTGTTACATTATCGGTGAGTTTGGAGCTTGTAATGTCTGACCATAGTTTACTACAATGGTTAATTATATTAAGTCGTATTCCGCAGAAAAAACTGACTACCGAACCCTTCTTATGATAGATCGGCGATACAAGTTGATCCTATCTAACTCAATGCAACTTAAATTTAAATTTTTATTGTAATCAATAAATTGAATTAAACACGCTCTAACTAATATCAATAAATGCGGCATAACGAACTTATTCAATATTTCTTCCACTATACAGTGAGATTGCTTAAGGTGTTGATTCCTGTTGGGCACATATTGTTGATTGACGGTTCAAATCAAGATGAAATTTGATGACACTTTCCAAAATAAGTTCTTTTAGCATTCTAACACCCTCCGCACAATCCCGCTTCAAAAATTCGACGTCTCCGTTCAGGGCCGTTTTTGCCGATTTTTGACAAATAAACACTAGCTGCATAGCTATGATTATATTCATTCGAAAGATCTTGTTGAGCTCTACATTTTTGCTTTTTGATGTACCTTTCTAGCTTTTCGCTATCGTGAGATATAGTCGATTTTCCTATTTTGTCGTTGAAAACTTGTCATTTTTGCAGAAATCAAATAATCCGTCATTTCTTGCGCTACGTAAGCCGTATAATTAAACTACGGGTGTCAATTTGAAGGTCTCATTGAGACCGATTATCCGTGACAGTACAATCTTCTAACTGCTACCCCGTACTCTGCTATCATAGAAAATGTAGTTTTTGCAAAAACATGACCAAATTTTTTTCAGCGATTGTGGAGCATTTACTATGTAAGCTAGATGGTTGCCACTTACTGGACGTGTTTTACACTAAAATACCCAGGGATCCTTTTTTATTTGTCCCAATTGCTTTTTTCTAGCTAAAGTTGTCGCTTGCCAAAGTTGGGAAAAGTAGGCAAAATCCAGGTTGCGCATACATTTTAGCTAATTTCTTTACAACGAAGAGCGGTTTCATAATAACTAAAAAAGGGTCCCCAGCAATTTGGTAGTGGAATCGAATGATGTGGCCAATGCCTCACGAAAAAATTTACTTTAGTCTGCAAAAAATCTGGAAAATTAAATTACTTCGAAAATGCAGTAAAATAATTTCCAAGAACTAAAGTTAATTTCGTTGTATTCATTAGAAAGAGCAATTTAACCCTGCATTTTGATATAGAATGGCTTCTTAACTCCAAGTAATGGTTGAGTAACAATGGTTCAAAGTTGATGTCTCTGAAAGGAATCACAACCTTAAACGGATTAGCTATAGTTGCGAATTAGCAGAAGACTAATTAATGGTTTTCCGTTGAAGTAGTGGATATAGTTGGTTGCTAAACCGTAGCAATTCTTAAGCATTTCTGATGAATTCCAGTGTTAGGCTCAACGCTATATGCCTGCATAAACCTCAATTCCAAAAATGAATCTTTAGTCCCTTTTCAGCTGTAAGTCTTCATAGGCCCTATTTCTTTAAAGATTAAACGGATTAGATTAAAATTAATCCGCATTAAAGAAATAGCACCTCGGATTAAACGGATTAAAATTTAATCCAGGGAGTTAAACGAGTTAGACGGATTAAATTTAATCCTATTTCTTTAATACACCTAGGATTAAAATTTTAATCTAATCCTGTTTCTTTATTCACACTTCGGATTAAAAAATCAACGAGTTAATTTTAATCCGACCTGCTTAATCGCTGTTTCTTTAAAGATTAATTTTAATCCGTTTAATCCGTCGCCTGCATTTTCAACTAGTTTTTAATCCTCGTGCAAGTACGAGGATTAAACGGATTAAAAGTTGGCGGATTAAAGTTTTTAATCGCTATTTCTTTAATGGCGGATTAAATGGATTAAATTCAACTAGTTTAATCCTCGGATTAAAAATGGTCGGATTAAACGAGTTAATTTTAATCCGTTTAATCCGTTTAATCCAGCAATAAAGAAATAACAATTAAAATTTTAATCCGGCTGATTTTTAATCCGTTTAATCCGACCATTTTAATCTTTAAAGAAATAGGCCCATAGAGGAGAACTTTTTGGAATTAAATACATAGTGTATGCATTTTGCATTTTAAAGTTTATGGTCTCGCTAAAGTCGCCCCGATTGGTGGGCTTAGTCGTGACTAACAATAAGTTCATGGCTTGCCATTACTCGTCTATAAGTATAGCTTAACCTGTTCGACCATAACACTATTTCAGAAATATTTGCTGTTGTCTGGTTCACTTTGGAATACTTCGCAAGACTGGTGGCACATCCCAACCCCTTGAAGTTCTTGCTTAGCGTTTGGAGCTTGCTGGACCTGGCCATACTGATTCCCATGTATGCTGAGCTGATCCTAAGCGAAGTAAGCCAGACTAGTTCGATGGAAGTTTCGCGAAACGGAAACGACTATCTTGCCTCTCTCCCGTTTCGTGTGCTGAGAGTCCTTCGGGCCCTTCGAGTCCTGATGCTGTTTAAGCTGGCTCGATTCTCGGACAGCCTAAAGCTGGTACTGGTTGTGCTTAAGCGCAGCTCTACAGAACTTTGCCTGGTATGGTTGTACGGGATGGTATTCTGCGTAATATTTGCCAGTGCTCTGTACTACATTGAGAGTGATCAAGATGGAAGCCCGTACGATAGTATTCCCGCTTCACTGTGGTGGGCAGTTGGTAAGACAACTGCAGTACTGCTGAGCTTATTTCTTTGATTTCATTATTTCATTGTGACAAAAATATGAATTAAGCCACGCAAACATCAATTTCTTAGATTTGTAAATACTGGTTTTAACATCAACTGCATGGGAGTAAACTTTGACTAGCATAGAGGAAACAAAGGACACCTTAATCTTTCAAGAGTAACTAAAAAGGAACATTTTAGAATCTATGGTAAGTTGCGTTATTGAAAGATTTATTATTGGTGCCTACACTTTTCATCTAAAGAACAGTTCACATTCTTCCAAAACAGTTGGAACACAAAGCTTACATCTATTTCGCCATTGTTTTCAGTTACCCTCACTACGCTTGGCTATGGTGACATGGTGCCCCAAACAGCACTGGGAAAGGGAGTAGCCGCAATCGCTACCATGGTTTCGATTCTAATTCTGGCCTTTCCTGCCTCCATCGTGATCGACAATATGAAACACGCCTATAAGGAACTGAGACTTAAGGGGCGAAATAGGAAATCTGTGATTCATCGAGTGACCAAAGGAATCAAGAAATCCGTTGCGATGGTGCGCTCATCCAGATCACGGTCACGTGATCTGAATCATGAACAGCTGCCAAATCGACTGGCTGGGAATCGGAACAGTCTGTAGTGTGGTTGGAACGGTAACTGCTGGAAAAGGAAGCGTGTTGGGACAGTTCCCCCCTATTGTCCGAATGTTTGCTCAAATACAGTGGCTCTTTGACTAAAACAGAATACAGTGGTGAATATTTGGTGTCTTATGGTTGCATAAAGATTGCTTTTTAAGTTCAATTAAATGTGAAGGGGGAAGTCAAATTATCCCACAAATTCTGGCAAACTTTTGTTTCGTTAAAGTAAACTTGCTTCGCTTCACAATACGTGTTATCTTAAGCTTTATTGTCCAAAGTACGAATGAAGGATACAACTAAATACTATAGCTACAAATTCTCATATAGTGTAACACAAATTGTAGTTGTAATGAATTCTGGTGTTGTCATCAAACTGATTCAGTCAAGATTTTTGACAAAACTACAAGAGACTGAAATGTCATCTTAGTGGAAGTACAAAATCTGTCATTTAATTAAAAGTTGTAATGTGTTGGATCGATGTAAAGGGGATTACAAAACAGTAAATTAGGCTTAGATGTTGTGAAAACCTGTTTATCACAAATTTATGTTTATGTTTACTTCGTTGATTCCTTAACTGTTAGAAAGCATACATTGGTTTCCTTCATCGGTTCAAAGTATAGTCGTTTTTCAGTGTAGTTTTCTAGCGTTAATGTTTTCGTTGGCTTATTAACTTAAGTTAACTTAATTAACGACATTAACTATTAATTATTAATTACTTATTAATTAATTAACGACTTCGGCATTGCGCAATTAATGAACCCGTCAACATGTGGAAACTGGCCAGAATTAGGATTGCATACGTTACGTTGCAACTTAGCTCCCGCATTGCTCCCGTAGTTTTTTAACGTATTTAACTTTTTTCGAATGATGATGTGTAAGAAACTGAAAATAGCTGAAACTTCTAATTCTCATAATTCACGCTTATGACATGACTAAACATTCAACACGTTAGCGTTAACAGACATACTTATTTAAATGCCTGTGTTAATATCTATGTTTATCCTGTTGAAGGGCAAACTAAACTGTTCATTTTGAGCTTGACATGGAAGGTTTAACATAAGTAATACTGTCATATCAGTCAAAACCATGGATAAACTGAATGGAGTTGTGAAACACCAAGAAGACGATGCAGAATTGGGGGACGCAGAAAGTTTGGACAAATTTGGACCCATTACGTACCAGCGAAATTCGTCGGCATTTACCAGGCGCCTGTTTCATACGGTTGGATCGCTGATAATTCGAGTCAATGTTGGCGGAGTGTCTCACATTTTTCGGGCCATTACCCTCCTAAAATACCCCACAAGTAGACTGGGAAAATTAGCCGGAGCTGTAGCCAGTCATTCAAGCGAATCGCAAGAATTTGCGGACGCATTTCTGGAGAACAGTCGCGAATACTTCTTCGATCGATGTCCGAACTTCTTCGACCCGATTGCCCAATTCTACAGGAACAATCGAATGCATGTAGAAGATGGAGTTTGTCAGGAAAGCTTTTTTGAAGAACTGAGCTACTGGCAGCTGATACCTTCACCAAATCACTACTGCTGCAGGAAACTCTACTATGGTAAGCAGGCAGGCAAGCAGCGTTTACAGCCCTGAACGTTCACTTTTATGTGGTGCATTAGGTGCATGTCACAGTTGATTAAAACAACGCAAAGTATAGATACAATGTTTCCAATTATTCAGAAATGGTCACTCGTAACCGATTGAAAGTGTCTCAACGGTTTAGTATTGTCTAAACGTTTGTGTTAATGATTCAAATGTATATATAGCCCTCTAATGCCGGATGGGCTATATGGCCCAAGTGGCGACCTTCGACATTTATTTTTGGGACAGGGTCCAGTTATCGGTTGACAGTCTGGGCATTTACTCCATTTTTTCTTCAACACGTCCACCCTATTTTGGGAGAATATTTCCACACCTGCTCAAAAATCGAGTTTCTATAACCTTCCGCCGACAATGAAAATTTTGATGATTTCAAACTGTTTCAAGCTACAAGCTTTGATTTCATGCAATCCTTTTCCGGCGCTCCATTCAAAGACATCCCGAGCCGGCTGTAGTTCGTCGGCGGAAAAGTCGTACCGACAGATGGTACGGGAGGTGATGCGCATTAAAATGACGCATAGTTTACTCCGTATCAGAATCAACTCTTGCTCCTAGAAATCAATTAGTTGCTTTTTTGCAATGAAAATATTCCAAAAATTCGTACTTTTCCCGACTTTGACGGCTTCTACCTTTTTTGGGTGCATGGGGGACCCTTCAATGCTTGATTAGTTTACATAGTTTAGTCAGTTATGATTTCACTAACGTTAAGCTATGGAGCTCTTTTAGAAAAGCATATGAAGGAACAAGACGTCGAAATGCAATACCAGTGCTCATTTGCAGTTGAAGCCAGAAAAGCGCTGCTGCAGTTTGTGGACGATCCCATGTCTTCTAAGGCGGCCTTGGTATGTAGGTATGCTTGTGCGAAATGTTCAACTCTATGACAAATCGCAAAATCGTGAGCTCACATAAATAAAAGGATGAAACAGCTGTAGACGAATTTTAAGACAGTGAGCAACCATTTTAAGCTTTAGCGTGTTGATGTTATGTGATCATAGAAGCGAAAACGTCGAGCTTCCATGCTACCTATTTGTATTCCCAGGAGATGTGAGAAAATGGCCCCATACTTTCGCTTAGCAGTGGCTTCATTAAGAATACTTATGGTGACGCAGAAGTTACTAGATGAATTTTCGTCAGGAGTTTCTTGTCAAAACAACTTGTATACTAATTTTGTGTAATAAACTGGACGCCATCGTAAGCATCCATAAAGATTGAACGAATGACTTTTTATAAATTATAAAATATTACTAGGAAGGAAAACCGCTAAACTATAGTTATGGTGTTTGCTTATCACATTTCAGATTACGCAGCAAACTTAAATACAAGTGCCAAAGCTTCAAACTTTAAAGATTAGTGTAATGTGGGTAATAGCGTCCCCGCCATCACCCCCTTTCCAAGTCCCTTTTAATGTCTAACTTTCTTAGTTTTCCCCTAAAATTCTTTAAAAACCCCCGAAATTTCCCCTAAATATTATGTTGTTATAATTTTTGGGAAGCCCGATGATTGTGCATTATTTTGTATGTGAAAATCCCCTTTTAATAATGTGCAGTGCTAACTTTATGCTCATATTCCAAAAATCGTACAAAACCTTTAATTTCCCTATTTGCGAGCGTAAATTTAACATTCCAATTATTTTGGCTTAGCAAAGATAGTCCCTCCCGTTCCCAACGCATAACAAAATTCTCCTTGAACGATTACGTCACCTTTTAGTCAGTTGTGAGTTCGTTCTTCTCGCGTGCGGCTGTTTTCTAAAAGTTTGGGTCCCACCCAGACATGTGCAGGAGGGGAAGTTCTGGGGGGGAGTGAAGGGCGGCCGAAGGCCGCCGAAAATCCGGATTTTTCCGGTTTTTTACTTAAACCTGTACTGCGGGGTTGCCCCCGTTCCCCCGGGTCTATTTCTGCTAGCTAACTTCTCCCCCCCAATATTGTTAATCCCCTCCCATTTCCCTGATAATTGCTGGTTCCCTCCCCCTTACAGTGTCACCCCTGTTTGTGTCCCTTGTTATTCTTGCTTTTTGGTGGGTAGCCCACTGTAATTTCTCGCCCCTCTGGATAGCCCAGACGGGATTTCTTTGTAGTGTACCCTCTGTTTGTGCCTCATTAAATCGCTCAGTTGGCTATAGTTCTTGCAGGGTTTGCTTATGACTGAAAAACTATGAAGTATACCAGATTCTATCCTATACAGTATGGTTAGCATATTCTCTGGAAATATAAAGCTGTAACTTTTGTGATCAGCATTCTGATCTGAGTGTTCTTGCGCTAGCTTTTCATTGGCGCACTGTATCATGAACGGACCTTTGGACAGTTTTGACTGCTTTGTTCCCGGAGAGGAAGAGTGGTCTTCCTATTCTGAAAGAATCAAACTGTATTTTGTGGCTCATGACATTGATGACCAGCGAAAGCAATCAGCAATTCTACTGACCAAGATGGGTAAGGAATCTTACGCCCTGGTCAAACGACTTTGCATACCTGATACCCCTAGTCATAAAACATTTAATGAACTGGACATTTTGTTGCAAAACTATTTCCAGCCCAAACGGATCCTTATCGCCGAACGCTTCCGATTCCATCAGTCCGTTCAATCCGAGTTTCAAACTATCAATGACTTTGTTGCGACTCTGCGTGAGAGAGCCAAATTTTGCGAATTTAATGACCTGATGGATGACATGATTCGTGATCGATTTGTTTGCGGCCTGTTCGACAATGCGATTCAGCAAAGACTACTGGCCGAAGATGGTTTAACCTTGGACAGAGCCATCACTATAGCGACAAGTATGGTACAAGCGAAAGTTCAAGCGAAAGCTCTACAGCAACTAAAATCTACCACACACAGCAGCGTTAATGTGGTTCGTCCTGTTGCTACCCATGGCCAGAGTCAAAGTCGCAAGTGTTTTCGCTGCCTTAAACCGGGTCACCTCGCGAACACATGCCCGAACAAAGGTTCCAGATGTCGACGTTGTGACAAACTCGGTCACTTGGCTGTTGCATGTCAAAGTAAAGAAAAGCCTTTCCACAAAGCGACAGGATCCTACAAACCAGCTACAAGACCACAACCACAAAGTAAGCCCAAATCTTCTAAAATCAGGTACCTGACGGGAAATTCAGATCGCCAGGATCAGAATGGTTCCACTGACAGTGACACAGACATTCCAACAGATCATCCCCTAGTGTTCCACATCCAATCAGTGTCTGATAGGAACTCGTCTCCTCCCTTTCAGTTAACGCTTACCGTTAATGAAACTGACGTTAACTTTGAAATTGATACTGGGGCTGGAGTGTCCATTATGAATGAAAAAGTTTGGAATAAACACTTTGATGAACTCAACCTGGATCATACATCAGCCAAACTGGTGGGATATGGGGGTCAGAACATTGATATTGTGGGTAAGGCGACTGTTACTGTGGCTCACAAGCACCAGACTAAAGAACTCCCCGTCATTGTCGTTAAAGGAAATGGGCAGTGTCTCCTGGGAAGGGATTGGTTGAATCAGTTATAACTTGATTGGGGATCAATTTTTCAGTGCTACAAAGTTGCTTCGAAATCAGGTAAATCTACATCTGAGTCAATACTGCAACAACTGCTTCACGAATTTCAAGACCTGTTCCAACCCGGATTGGGCACAATGGCTGGGCCACCCGTAAGTCTTCGATTACAACCCTCAGCAGTCCCCAAATTTTTCAAACCACGAGAGGTTCCCTATGCCCTAAAGGACAAGGTCAATCAAGAAATTGACAATCTTGTTGCGCAGGAAGTTTTGGAACCGGTGGAATTCTCAGAGTGGGCTTCGCCCGTGGTGCCCATCGTTAAGCCGACTGGGGCCATCCGCCTCTGCGGTGATTATAAAGTTACTCTAAACCCTGAAATGGAAATTGACAGATTTCCGTTACCGCGAGTTGAGGGGTTATTCCAAAAACTTGGGAACGGGACAAAGTTCAGCAAACTGGATATGTCCCAGGCTTACCTGCAGTTACCTCTCGACCAGAAGAGCCAGCTCCTCACAACCTTAAGCACGGAGAAAGGCTTGTATAAAATGCTTCGTCTTCCTTTTGGTGTAGCATCAGCACCAGGAATCTTTCAAAGAAGGATGAATTCCATGCTCGGTCACTTGGAGAATGTGGCAGTTTTGTTGGACGACATTGCCATAACTGGAAAAACGGATGAAGAACACCTCCAGAATTTAAGAAAGGTCTTTGAAATTATAAGAAAGAACAAAGTTCGATTGGGACTGCCTAAATGTGAGTTTTTCAAAGACAGCATTGATTATCTGGGCCATGTTCTGGATAAAAACGGAATCCATAGTTCTCTAAAGAAGATAAAAGTTATTACTGATGCCAAAGTTCCATATACCGTCACAGAGCTCAGGTCATATTTGGGCTTGATCAATAACTACGGTAAATTTGTCCCTGCGCTGGCGACTAAAGCTGCGCCTCTTAATGCCTTGCTTAAAAGAGGAGTCAAGTTTCACATGGATGAAGACTGCCTCAAAGCAATCAAAGAGATCCGTGACTGCTTGCTTTCCAGCAGTTGTTTGACCCATTTTTCGCCAACTCATCCATTGTTTTTGGCATGCGATGCCTCACCTGTCGGAGTTGGAGCTGTCTTATCTCATCAAATAGATGGTCAAGAAAAGACTGTTGCTTTCGCTTCTCGAACTTTATCCCAAGCCGAGAGGAACTACAGCCAAGTCGAAAAAGAAGCTTTGGCTATTGTATATGGTGTCAAGAAATTCTTTCAGTACTTGTACGGTCGGAAGTTTACCTTGTTCACAGACCACAAGCCATTGACAGCTCTTTTTGGGCCAAAGAAAGGGATTCCCGTAATTACAGCGTCTCGCATGCAAAGATGGGCTACTTTTCTTGCTGGGTTCGACTACGACTTGGTGTACAAGTCAGGTCAACAAAATGGGAATGCAGATGCCATGTCAAGACCGCCTTTTTGTACTGTTGAAGCACAGCAGGAAGACCAGCTCAGTGATGTATATTATATGGCACTATCTGGAAATGCCGCGATGCCGTTGTCTTCCGACGAATTGAGAAAGGCGCAAGTTGAAGATGCAACATTCCTGAAACTTAAAAAGTATATCACAACTGGCCATGCTGACTGGAACCACGGTGACATGAAACCATATCTACCGGCTCGGCAAGATTTGAGCATATGCGATGACCTCATAACTTGGCCAAGCGCTGTCCTTATTCCAGTCAGTTTGCGTGAAAATCTACTAAAGTTGCTGCATGAAGGTCACCCTGGAACAGCGAAAATGAGGGCTGTTGCCAAGCCTTTATTTTGGTGGCCAGGGTTGTCGAGCCAAATTGAGCCATTGGTGAAGTCCTGTCAAAATTGTGCTGAAGCTGCTCAGCGTCCACCACGCACATACGCTAGTTGGCCAAAGTCCGATGCTTGGGAACGCTTACACATCGACTTTGCTTACAGCCACGGCCAGTCTCATTTGGTCCTGGTAGACGGTGGCAGCAGATGGGTTGAGATTCTACCGATGTCGTCGACTTCAGCAGAATCTACAATAATAGCACTGGCGAGCGTATTCGCACGTTTTGGTTTTCCCGAAAATCTGGTTTCTGACAACGGGCCCCCGTTTACGTCAGAAAAACTACAGGATTTTTGCAAAAGAAATGGAGTCCGTCACATTTTCAGCCCACCTTACAATCCTGAATCAAATGGTATTGCCGAAAGAATGGTCCGAACATTCAAGAATTACTTACGAAAGAATGGGGCTACACAATCCAATCTGAAACAGAAAACCCTTCAATTCCTTTTATGGTATCGCTCCACTCCACACTCCGCCTCTCGGATGTCTCCTGCTAAGTCACTACTGGGGCATGAATTACGCACACGCCTCAACTGCTTCAAACCAAGACAGCACGCAAGGCCCTCAAAGCTTTTGGAACAACCGTTGAAGTTCGCCCGTGGCGACAAAGTTTGGTATTGTGATGGAAAGGAGACCAAGCCAAAAAAGTGGAAAAAGGCAGTTGTGGAGCGCCTCTTAGGAAACAAGCTGCTGGTGTTAAACGATGGGTCAGGATATCACCGGAGGCACTTCATCCAAGTCCGACCATGTTGGGTATCCGACATCGGCATAGATCGCTCCTATGATTTGTTCCAATCGAGTTTCCGGGTCCCTGATCATCAACCAGCTAATAATCAACCAGAACCAATTTCCCCACGGTCACCACCGGCGCAGATCAACAGAGACCGCAGATACCCAGTGCGGGAGCGACGACACCCTCTCACTTTCATTGCTGAAAGTGACATCGTTGACCCACGTTGAATCTGCGTGGGAAGATGATGCAGGGTTTGCTTATGACTGAAAAACTATGAAGTATACCAGATTCTATCCTATACAGTATGATTAGCATATTCTCTGAAAATATAAAGCTGTAACTTTTGTGATCAGCATTCTGATCGGTGTTTTCCTGCGCTAGCTTTTCAGTTCTATTTAACTTAATTTTGCTAACTAATTTTAACTAGGCTTGATTTCACTAATTAGCTAGTTAGCGCTCTGGGAATAGCCCGGAGTTTATCTGTAACTGAGGTTAATTTTTGTGTGTGTTCCCCCGTTTCTGTCAGGCGTTGGCGTCCCCCAAAATTGTCCGATTCCCTTGGCGAGGCAAGTCGGTGGATTTGTGAGCCGCGTGGACTAAGGATCTCCACCCGCAGTCGACGGTGAGCGTTAAGTGGTGCTGAGTTCGGGGTTCAATTCCTAGCTCTCACCATTTTACATTAGTTTCACTTAAATATAGAAATATTATACTACTATTTCAGGCATTCTGTATTCTGTCAGTGGTCTGCGTTCTACTGTTATTGATAACAGGAATGCTTCAAACACTTCCAACATTCAGGCTGGCCGAATGTGAAGATTTTAGCACAAATTTAACCTCTAATGATCCACTGTTTGAGGCCGAAACCCGGATAACAGATCTGGGGAATATTATGAACAATGAAACAGGCAGGGATGCTGCATCATCGTTGCTGGAATCATGCAGTGTTGCCAGGGCCCAGTTAATTTGTTACGTGATTGGTCAGTTCAACCTGGAGAACACAGCAATTTTTTTTCCGTTTTGCTCACAGGTGGACAAAGGGGGGGGGGGGGGAAGGGGATTTCCCCCCTCAGCAAAGTCGCCCAGAAGGAGTCTCGAAATTGCTCCCACAAGGGGTAAGAAAATTGTCCACAAATAGGTTTTGGCCACAAAGGGCAAAAATTGCCCAAAAATAGGTTTTTCAATTAAAATTTCCAAAATTTTCGTCTTCGCCGAAATTTTTCACTTAAAATCACTTTTTTGCTAAAAAATGGCAAAATGCTATTATTTGTAAAAAAACCTGCAAAAATCGCTTAAAAATTGGTTTCAAAAGTATGCTTAAGAAAATTGCTCACACTAGGGGTACCCAAATTTGCTTCCACCAAGGGTCAGTGAAATTTGACCTCCCGTTTAGGTATGGATTTGCTGTATTAATTTTTGTAAGAGGAACTCAAGTCTGGTAAAATTCAATAATGTACATTACTGACAGACAACCTTATCATTTTCGACCAGTTAGACAATAAATGTGCCTTTAATATTACCTATGAAGTCAGATTTATGCATTGACCGTGTCTGAAACTTTGCATTTGCAAAGGCTTTGGTTCTAGCAAGAGTACATAATAACTAAGAGTGTGACAAGCGCAGCACTCTTAGCTATCAGGCTGGGGACATCATCTGCACGATAACGGCCTACCCTCCCACAAATTGGACCCCAGTGACCCCCCCACAAAACAGACCCTAGTCAACCACCCCCCCCCCCCCCACAAAACAGACCCTAGTGGATTTCACTAGTGTCTGATTTGTGGGGGGGGGTCGTTTCCCTGGGTTCCAATTTGTGGGGGGGGGGTTCATTTCACTAGGGTCTGATGTGTGGGGGGGGGGGGTCAAATCCACTAGGGTCTGTTTTGTGGGCGGGGGGTGGTTGACTAGGTGTTTTGTGGGGGGGGGGGGTCACTGGGGTCCAATTTATGGGGGGGGAGGCAGATGATGTCCCCAGCCTGATAGCTAATAGTGCTGCGCTTGTCACACTCTTAGTTCTTATGTACTCTTTGTTCTAGTAAAGATTTTCGGTTTTTTAGAAGTGTTTGCAATGGCATGGTTCACCCTGGAATATCTGTTGAGGTTTGTAGCACAACCACGCCCGTTACGATTCGTGGTCAGTATTTGGAGCCTGCTTGATCTAGCAATACTAATCCCGATGTACGTCGAGCTAATTCTCAGCGAAATAAGCCGATCTAGTTTGGGTGGTGCTGAAACGGCTGAAAAAGTCCCCTTAGTGGTTTTGCCGTTTCGAGCGCTTAGGGCACTTCGAGCTCTTCGAGTCCTGATGCTGTTTAAGTTGGCGCGATTTTCAGCCAGCCTAAAGTTGGTGGTTGTCGTGCTGAAGCGCAGTTCAACCGAACTGTGTCTTGTTTGGATGTACGGAATGGTATTTTGTGTCATCTTTGCCACTGCACTTTACTACATCGAAAGTGGTCAAGAAAATACTCCCTATGACAGTGTGCCAGCTTCACTTTGGTGGGCAGTTGGTAAGCTTTTGATTTGCAGATATTAAAATTGCTTGTTTCTATCGTTTGCTTGCATATTCAATTTTACCATGTTTTAACCAAAATGACAGGGCTGAATTGTGAAAACCATGTAGTTTCGCGAAAAGCTAGAAACTACATATTACCCCGTGTCCGTTTAATTTTAGTAACTCTCACAACCCTTGGCTATGGTGACATGGTGCCCCAAACAGCTCTGGGAAAGGGAGTAGCAGCAATCGCTACCATGGTTTCCATTTTGATCCTGGCTTTTCCAGCCTCTATCGTGATCGACAATATGAAGCACGCCTATAAAGAACTGAGATTGAAGAATAGAAATCAGAAATCTATGATCGGCCAGGTTACCAAAGGGATCAAGAAATCTGTGGCTCTTGTGCGGTCAGCTAGATCCAAATCTCGGGATCTGTCTCATCGACCACTGGCCAAACGCTTGGCTAAAAAGCGAAATAGTTTGTGAGGAGGTCAATGAAGGCT
Organism: Trissonchulus latispiculum; assembly: GCA_030248195.1. Lineage (NCBI taxonomy): Eukaryota > Metazoa > Nematoda > Enoplea > Enoplida > Ironidae > Trissonchulus > Trissonchulus latispiculum. The sequence continues at coordinate 35,553 of JASAND010031569.1, read as the reverse complement.
TCTGAAGAAATTTGCGTTCAATCTTTTAAGAATAAACGAAAGACTTGGCGCCTGGAGTCACATCTGAACTCAAAATCGAATATCTTTTGTCATTCATTCCTATTTTGTTTTCAACAAGATGTTATCTGTCCTGTAAGCTTGAAGATGCGGCTCCGGTTGCCTATATATTTTCTTTTGAGAATTTCTTTAAAACTGATAAACTTGGAAACTACTTGCTAAAGATTTGTTCAAATTTTGAGATTACTAGATACAAGTTCATTTATGGACACATTTATAGTCATACAGAAGCTTTCAACAGTATGCAATGATTATCTGTCGCATACTTATTCTGCCAATTTATTAATTAAAGCAAGAGTACATAATCCGAGCACATAAGAGTCTAGTTCTCCAAGTTTTGGTCAGAATCACGAGTGGTGTGGTTGGTGGATTACGTTTAATTGTGAATTACCTTAACCAAGAGTACATAATGCATAAGAGTATGAGAGCTGTCATACTCTATGTATTACAAGCGTGACACATCCTCTACACGCTAGCGGCTTACCCCCCCCCCCGCAAATTGGACCCCAGTGACCCCCACCCCGCAAATTGGTACACAGTCGAAACGGGGGTACGGTCACTCGCTCTGTGTTTTTGTGCTAAAGCTCGAAAACACAAGCACTACGTGCCTGAGTTTTGTGCCTGTTTCGAGCTTTAGAACACATTTATAGCGGCAAAGTCTGTGTGAAGTGAAGGGTACAATTTGCGGGGGGTAAGCCGTTAGCGTGCAAAGGATGTGTCGCGCTTATAATACATAAAGTGTATATGACAGCTCTCATACTCTTAATGTATTATGTACTCTTGGTTAAGATTATTCCCAATTAAACTCAATCCACCAACCACATGGTGATTCTGAGCAAAACTTGGTGAACCAGACTCGAAACCTTTGGTTGATTCTTGTGGGATAATCGATTCTCAGCTTTCGCTATTTTGTATTCATCAACGTTATGTTTATTTGACCCATCTCCAGCAATATGGGACAAGATATTTGGAATCACAGTTTTCATAAGTATGTTTTTTGTAAACAATCAAATAAATACTAACACATCTTAACAAACTCAATTTACCACAGGTGGAAGTCTTTGGCACAATAGCTCACATAGATGATGGGAAATCGCTCCCCCGCCTCCGTTTGACTATGCTTTCCAGTATCCATCCTGTAAACGAGACTCCAACAAGCAACAGCGAGTTAATAATTTAGCGAAAGTTTATGGAGTTCCAAATGCTAACTCCGGAGCCAGGAATCGAACCACGTGACGGGGGGGCACACGAAACCCTTAACGTTAACTTGACAACTGTAACTTTCAATTCCTAAGCTTATGTACGTATAAAATTGTGGGGGCAAGTAGAAATTGTTTACATTCACTTCAAGTCATGTCGCTCAATACAATGGTCTTTTCAAAAAACCTTTTCAATATCTTGCCCTGTTGCGCACGGGGCTTGAATCGGGCTTCCCCCCTTAAAGTTATGTTTGTATCGCAATTGCCAGGGTTTTCATGCAGGTCTTGTCTTATTTGGAACAACATCTGTATCCATTACTAAAACTTTACACGAACAGGTCTCCTACTTCCGCCACAAGATTGTCATCAAATTATCCGTTCAGTGCATTCACTGCTTTTTTCAGATTTTGGCTCACAGGATATTTGGGCTGGTTGGTTAAAAATTTCCCTGTGTAGTTTATACCAGGATATCAGTTGCGCGGAACTAGTCTAGCGAACTGAAGCTTGATCGCCCACCCTTGAAGAGACGTCTGGGCCCGGACCGTAGCCCGTACCGTTGTGTCCGGCCGACTGGACAGACCCGAGCTCAGGCCCTGTCCGGGTCTTTTAACGGCACAACCCTTACACTGATTGTTTTTCCTGCTTTAGAGGTTCTGAAAGTTAGTCTGCAAGTATTTGTACAAGCTTATGATTAACCCCTAAACTATTGCCCACTGATTGTTTTTTCCTGCTTTAAGGGTTCTGAAAGTTAGTCTGCAAGTATTTGTATAAGCTTATGATCATTTTAACTTATGGCAATCATAATTCTCTGCAGACGTGGGTGTTGATGGATTCCAAATGAAGAAAACTTAAACTCTAAAAATCTATCGCTGAGGCTGTTATAAAGTGAGACCAAAGGGGTCACAAGACTTTTTGTCCTTCAATTTGTTGGCTAATTGCTGGAAACGGGACTTTGCTGGGCTGGGTATTGATCATGGGTTGTAGTTATAGTAGTAGTTGTTTCTATGCACCCAGTGGGTATCAGTTTTGTTGACTGCATTGTCAGTTGTCACTGAAAAACATCAGATAAACAAAATATTTCTAAGCAAAGTTTCACTACATTATGTAACGGATTTCCTGATGGTGCCTCCGGGTGAATAAAATATCAGGTTTTCCCGTGGTGCTAGTTGTTGCGCACACAACAGCTAACATCTCACCAAGAATTGATTAAAGGAGCTCCTTAGGTAGTATGCTTACGTTTAAGGTCGCACTTCCCTTACATTCAGTCCACTTTGAAAGCTGTAACTTACTCAATATTCAGTGTTATGAATTAAACCACATATCAAATTGAAGCTCTGCATCTTCTGCGTCGTTTGGTATCACTGAAACGTGTCTACCTAATTTGTATTGGTTGCAAACTTACCAAAAGTAGCCACAATTTTCGACCAAAATTTTTTCTGAAAAATTTTTACGCAACAAGAAAATGGCCGTATCCAATGTGTTTCTGAGATAATTTGCCAGGGACGGTTTTTTGATTTTGCCAAAATATTGTTTCAGTATACAGAAATTGAGCATTTTCTGAAAATTTGGCATTTTTTCCAACTTTGAAAAATCATTGCTCTTGATTGGAGGCTGATAAAGAGAAAAATAAAAAACCGTCCCGGGCAAATTGTCCAATCATACTATCTGTAGTATATCTTTTAGATCCACCCATTGGTTGTGGAGCAATCTTCGGTCAAAAACGTTTGGCCGCAATTTGACAAAATCAGTTATTCGCCCAGAACTTTAGGCTTATTCAGTGCACAGTGCTCTAATTAACCTAGTTTGATCCTCTTTTGAAGCTCTTTAAGTTGAATATAAATGTGTCTACACTTGTAGTGTACACTGGCTCCAATTAGACAAAACCTGTTTTCAGCAAGATCGTGTCAAAAATAACCAATTTTCGAGCAAAAATGTTTCAAAAATTCACTGCTCAAAAACGATAAGAGCTAGAGACTAATGTCTAAAAGCAAAGTTGTAGAGCACATAATAAGCTTTAAAATGATTATAGTAGTTGGGCATAATTTTCTATATATAGTTCTAGAACTTCAAATTTTCGTATCTCACTGTGCATGAAAGTTATGAAGCTGGCGTTTTTACAGGACGTTTATTATCATTCCCGATGCGTTTTCTGAAGATTTGAATGAAATCGGGCAATAATTGCACTTTCTGCAACTATATCTGCACGTAAGGGGAGCACGACCTTAAGCTTAACATTTTTAGGTTGTTTTAAGTTTAAAGCTCGAAAATACAAGCAGTGCGCGCGCGCGGTCAGGTTTTCAGCCCTCAGATAGAAAATAATCGATGCATTCATTTGATAGCATCGCTTCAAATTTCGTACGGCGAGACTGGCTTTACGCCGATTAACGACAAAAAGGCTTCAATTGGCTACGGACGGATGGAAGTCGAGTAACCGATTGCTTTGCTTGACTAAGACTTTGGCTAACGACAGGTTGCCTTGAAAATCACTGATGGCCTTGAAAATTTGACAAATTGGAAAAAAAGGTTAGGCGGAAAAGTCAAGAGTCAGTCGTATAACGACAATACACACCAGCTGATGGGCATATTAAACTCCAAGAATCCCTTAACGGGTATCTAAATCATATCTTTGCTTTTTGCTATAATATCTCGCCCTAGATCATGTGTTTGTCCACGTTGTATAACGCATTATTAATTCATTGTCACTTCAGTTTAGATAGGAACTCCTTCCAGTTTGGTGCGACTGTAGCCTCGGTAGCTCAGTTGGCAGAGCGTCGGAGCGTTAATCCGAAAGTCGTGGGTTCGAGTCCCACCCGAGGCCCGAATTTTTCGGGTCTCAGGTGTTAAAGTGACAATTTCATTTCTTACATAATTCATCTCTTACGAGGAATAAATTCGCAGAAATTCACGCTTGCAGGCTTCCAGACAACCCAGAGTTACCTAAAGTTGACGGCTCATAAGTTATCATAAGCGGGACAGTGTCCTTTAATTACTGACGCGAAAATTGAGCGCATTTCGTACTCAGTCCCACTCGAAATAGTCTTACAGTGAAACCCTGGAAAACGCAAAAGTGGCATCTTTCAACAGTTGGGTTTGGAATTCTAAATTGAAATTCTAGATTCCAAATTAAAATTTAAATTAAAATTCTAAATTTTAACGTTGTGTCTAATGTGTGTGGGTGTGTAATGGCGAAACCCGGATGTTTAACCACGGCACTACCTCCACCACTAGGGACTGGCACAATGTAACGCGGACCTGACTACTAAGGAGATCTAGTCCAGGCGGCTCTCTTTTAAATCGCGGGCGAGCCTCGCCAGGTCTGGGGGATTTGAATTTTGGGGGACGCCGGACTGTCAGACGCCTGAAAGAAACGGACGAGTTGGACCGAAAACACGCTCTGAAAGTGCTCAAGCTTAACTAACCCCAGAGTAGAGTACCTAACTTGCAAATTTACGCATCACTCAAAGCCTAGTTTGATATTAAATAATAATAGGTTAGACAACTGTTGGTTTAATAAAAATGGTTATAAATCAACGAGAGTGGCCGAAATAATTATGTATGGGCGGAAAACTGAGCACAAGGGGGGGGGCGGATGTGAGTTGAGTTAGAGAGTGAAAGGGATTAGACAACAGAAAAGGTTAGAATTCGGAATTGAAAAGGATAGGTTAAGTTGGGCAACCGCCAAAAAATTTCTAAAAATGTTGACCCCAAATTTATAACGCGACTTGTCACCAATACAGGAAACTCTCAACTGAATATTGGATTATTCATAATTACGAGTGCGAAAGGGAATTGCGCCATCAGAATTGATATAAGCAATTTTGTGTGCTCAATCTTTCATAAGCCAAATGTAAAAGATGTAGTGCTACTTTTGCGATAATTACAGAAAAATAACTGTTTTCAAGTTTTGACAAAATTAGCATTGATAGCAATTAGCAACAAAGATAGCATTGCATCCCGCGCAAAACACATTTTCGCATCCGAAAACTGTAAAATACATACCAGACACTCCAGTAGATAACGGATCAACGATTTGAGGGGTTTAAATGCAATTTTGGGAGATTTTAAGGAAAAATCAGGAAACAGGTTAATGAAATAAAACTGGAGGGGAGGTAGTAGCGGCAACCGCTATTACCTACACTACACTACAGGTGTAATATTTTTCTTACTTACATTTATCCTGTAAACTCCTACGCTTTGAGGACGGGGAGAGATTTCCAGCGTAGATTAGCTGTTACTGTATTGTCCAACCGGGCCTGCTAATGAGCTGAGAACGTGACCAACTTGCAGGGGTCTAATTATAATTACCTAATTAAGACGCCTTGCGTTGCTCGCATCCCTGTTTACCTTCTCCACAGAGATGTCTTTAGGCCTCCGTTAGCATTCATTAATATTCGCTTTGTAACAGCCAAAACGATTCCACTTTGGATAATACAGTCCTTGGACAGTCATTGCTGTACTCCCATAATCAAGGCACGTTTGAAGATTGAATCTTGAATCTGAAAACTCAATACGAGTCAATAATAGATTGCTTCCTTTCTGTCACTTTCACTATCATAAAATTGACAGTAGACGGCAAGTTAGGAACCACTTGCATACGCTAGGTCAAGACTTCCATAATTATCCGCTCTCTGACTTAAAATATAACATGAAAACTTACCTGCCGTTCAAACTCTGCTTGAAATATTTGACTATGCTTGTCAGGGAACGCTGTATTATTGTTTGGCCCAACTCTGATTTGGCCCAACTGGCACTTAAGGTGGTGATTCCTTTTGGGCACATATTGTTGATTGACAGTTCAAATCAAGATAAAATTTGATGAAACTTTTCAAAATAAGTTCTTTTAGCATTCTAACACCCTCCGCGCAATCTCGCTGCAAAAATTCGACGTCTCCGTTCAGAGTGGTTTTTGTCAATTTTTGACAGTTTGGCAGTTGCTGCACAGCTACGATTATATTCATTCGAAAGATCGTGTTGAGCTCTACATTTTTGCTTTTTAAAGTACCTTTTTAACTTTTTGCTATCGTGAGATATAGTAGATTTTCCTATTTTGGCGTTGAAAACTTGTCATTTTTGCAGAAATCAAATAATCCGCCTATAGTTCATTCAGTTTGGGCTGACTTAGTTCCAAACAACAGCTTATAGCGCTTGAATCTGGCAACACAGTTATGACTACTTCAACAAAAACTGTTACAGGTAAAAGCACAAAACTCATGACATAAGTGGATATTTTTGCTAATACTCCCACATGCTAATTTTTGCTATAATAATATATGCTTATCTCATGAATACCAATTTTATAGCGAAGATTTTTAAATTTCATTTTATGTAGTGGCTTCGTAAGTATATCTGCTTGCATTTCGGTTGTAGGGCAGTAGATCACGGACAATTCTTTGTTGTTGACCTTTTCACGGATGAAATGATGCTTGATTTCAATATGCTTGTTCCTGGCATGGCAAACAGGATTCTTGACCATTGAAATACAGCTTTGGTTGTCTTCAAAGATTAGAGTTGACTCTTTTTGCTCGAATCCTAATTCTTTAAGAAGACTGCGTAGCCACACAGCTTCTTTTGTGGCAAAGCTTAGGGCCACGTATTCTGCTTCAGCAGTTGAAAGGTTGACAGCTTGCACCACTCTTCCATCTCCCAACGTAACATCTTCCTTTTCCGGTAAATCTTTGTAATCTTTAAGCCACTCTTTGCGATAAGTCATATGCTGCGAAGCACCAGAGTCAATGAACCACGACTGAGCTTCTTCTTTACTGTTTCTGGTAGCCAACAGAATATTCGGTCCATTAGTTACTACAAACGCACTGTCAGACTCATCTGAAGATTCATCTTTAGGCTTTGAGTGATGGGCAACATTCGCCTTTCGACCTTTCCAATATTTTTGCTGATGTCCGGAATAGTTTCCACCTTTGGGGAATCTACATTCACGAGCATAGTGTCCAGGCCTATCACAATTGAAGCAGTTGCCTTTCTTGGGATTCATTTTTCTCTGATTCCCAACTGACAGGGCGCTTTCAGTTGAACTTTCGGCAGCTTCTTTAGTTTCTTTACGTTTAGCTTCTTCTTGTAAAAGCCGACTTTCGACGAAGGGGAGATTCAGATCGTCGCCACGCGAATCAAGGGCGGTTATCAGATTTTTGTATGATTCGGGTAGACTAGCCAAAAGAATTGTGACTAGGTCCTCTTCACTCACCGCGGCATCAATTGCAGACAGTTGATCTGCAATCTCCTTTACTTGGTTGATATGAGTGAGCATATCGTCCCCATCTTTCATCATAAGCCGAAAAAGTTTCCTCCGTAAAAACAGTTTGTTAACCAAAGTACGCCGCTCATAGTGACCCCGGAGATTTTCCCAGGCATCGTGCGGTGTAGTCGCCGATTTAACCAGAAAGATCTGATTATCCTCTAAGCCAAGCACTATAGTAGCCAAAGCTTTGTTGGACTTTTTCTGAAAATCTCTCACCTGGGCTGCTGTTGCACCATCAGGTAAGCCTTCTGACCCATCCACGTATCCCCATAAGTCTCTTTCAGTCAGTAACATCCTCATTTTGAATTTCCATACGGGATAATTACTGCCACCGAATTTGTCAATTGTTAATGTCTTTGATTTTTCCCCCATCTCTGCCTCGCAATAAAATGTCAATTGTAACGTCCAAAGGTTGAGATAGCAAACCAAAGACCAATCAGGAACCACGACTCAGGGGACACCACCTGGGCCCATAACCTATAGTTCATTCAGTTTGGGCTGACTTAGTTCCAAACAACAGCTTATAGCGCTTGAATCTGGCAACACAGTTATGACTACTTCAACAAAAACTGTTACAGGTAAAAGCACAAAACTCATGACGTAAGTGGATATTTTTGCTAATACCGCCATTTCTTGAGCTACGCAAACCGTAAAATTAAACTACGGGTGTCAATTTGAAGGTCTCGTCGAGACCGATTATCCGTGGCATTATAATTTTCTAACTGCTACCCCGAACGCTGCTATCATAGAAAATGTAGTTTTTGCAAAAACATGACCAAATTTTTTCCAGCGATTTGGAGCACTTACTATGCAAGCTAGATGGTTGCCAGTTACTGGACGTGTTTTACACTAAAATGCCCAAGGACCCTTTTTTAGTTGTCCCGATTGCTGCTTTCCAGCTAAAGTGGTCGCTTGCCAAAGTTGGGAAAAGTAGGTAAAATCCAGGTTGCGCATACATTTTAGCTAATTTCTTTATAACGAAGAGCGGTTTCATAATAACTAAAAAAGGGTCCCCAGCTATTTGATTGTGGAATCGATTGATGTAGCCGATACATCACGAAAAAATTTACTTTAGTCTGCAAAAATTCTGGAAAATTAAATTACTTCGAAAATGCAGTAAAATAATTTCCGAGAACTAAATGTAGTTTCGTAGAATTCATTAGTAAGAGCGAATGTTAAGCTCCATTTTGATATAAAAATCGCTTCTTAACTCCAAGTAATGGTTGAGTAATAGTGGTTCAAAGTTGATGTCTCCAAAAGGAATCACCACCTTAAATTACTAAGGGCCTTTTCACGAAAGGGTAGAGTAGAGTAGAGTAGAGTTAAAGATAGCTGTTTTAACTCGCTTTAACTCCACTCAAGCTTGAGATTCCTTCTTTTAACTCTTTCATGAAAAGGATCGAGTTAATTTTAACTCTACTCTACCCTTTCTTGAAAAGGCCCTAAGCCCCGTCCCCTTAGAATTTATCAATTGCAATAGAAATGAGTGGAGAGACTATTTACGAAAGTTTCTTTCTAGATGCAGTATAAACCATGTTTTTAATTTAAAATTAATAAAATTAAACTGATCGTGGTTATACACCTATGTCTACCAAATAAAAGCAAAAACACTGCAATAAAATTCAGGAACTGGTAGCATAAATGTTGCCATGAGTAGGTATTGCCTATCTGCATAATAATAAGAGTGTGACAGCTGTGAGGCTCTCGGTAATCACCGCGCGCGACTTGCTACGCACGACCAGCCATATTCCGCCGCTAATTGCCTCTATACTGACCCCCACCTCTGTAAGGGAAGCAGGCATAGGAAAGCTTGATAAGCCTGCAATGGGAGTTCAGCTGATGGTCCCGTGGTGTAGTGGTTTAGCATGTCTGACTCTAGATCAGAAGGGCCGTGGTTCGATCCCCGGCGGGACCAATTCTTTACTTTCAATGGTGAGTGAAAAGCTGACCCTCCCTCTTCCCTTCTCTCTTCTAGGTCTCGGTTTCGTGGGTACGAGGGTGCCTGACGCCTCCCGTTCGGGCTTGTCCTTGGTTTCTTCTTGGTCCACCAGCCTTGGTAGAAGCGCTACATGTGGCGAGGCTGCCTCAGGACCCGGATTGGACTCCTGTCTCCGGTCCCCCAGTAGTTGCTTCTGGCTGGTTGGATTTAAAGGGGTCTGGAACGTGTGTCGGGGGAGCACGGATCCCTTGGGCTCAGAATGCCCTGCGCTGGATGCGCTCTCGGTTCGATCCCGAGTTGAAAAAGCCGCGGGACGCGTCTTAAAGAAAACCCGGGGGAGATGTAAGGGAAGCAGGCATAGGAAAGCTTGATAAGCCTGCAATGGGAGTTCAGCTGATGGTCCCGTGGTGTAGTGGTTTAGCATGTCTGACTCTAGAGCAGAAGGGCCGTGGTTCGATCCACGGCGGGACCAATTCTTTATTTTCAATGGTGAGTGAAAAGCTGAACCTCCCTCTTCCCTTCTCTCTTCTAGGTCCCGGTTTCGTGGGTACGAGGGTGCCGTTCGGGCTTGTCGACGCTGACGCCTCCCGTTCGGGCTTGTCCTTGGTTTCTTCTTGGTCCACCAGCCTTGGTAGAAGCGTTACACCTCCGCAAGACAGTACCCGATACTCATTTGCATATGCGCACTCGCTCTATGCTCGTCTTTATCAGCTGTTAATTTCATCGCGACGCAACTGGTAACTCTGTCACCTTCAGTTTTGCTTCCATTTTCCACATTTTGTCCTTACAGTTACCTGAAATATTTTCAAAACGTTTACAAATATGATAAATTGTATATTGGTTGGGTTGTCCGTAAAGCAAACTAGAGGTGTCTTGATCGTAAATACCAATTTTGTGAAAGTAATGTTATCCTCACGTTCATACAGCTACAACTATAAGCCACAGCTATGTCAGCTATACAACTATGACAGCAACATTGCAACATTTGTGTCATTCTTGAATATATCGGTGCTACTGTAGAGATTTGAACAATACGATCTCTGAACAAACGAAATTTAAATCACAGAAATAGACTTGTAGAAAGTACGCTCTGAGAGCGTGACCCCCGACAAGCGAATTTCTGGAAAATTAGAAGATTGCAGCAGTTCAACAGAGTGTGCGCAAGTCAGACTCTTATCGCCCTAATCACCCTAGCCTACAGCAAAGAAAGAACGACTTAATTAAAATGCAAGTTTACTTCAACCAAAGTACGAATTTACTCTGCAAAATCCCAAAAATAACAAACAATATTTGAAAGAATTACTTTACAAAGAAACTACAGTAGGCACCAGAGCAATTTTAGACAGAAATAATAAACTAACCAAAACAACAAACCTGACCAGACCACAAAGCGTCGGAGCCCGCCCAAAATTACTGGAGCGTAAAGAGTGATATCAAAGCCCGCCTAACCTCAACAACTGTCACCTCTCGACTGACTTGTGCGCCCAATTTTTGAATGATGATGACAATTAGCTAGTCCGACCGTGGGCCTATACACAGAAGGAATGATTTGAAAATAATTTAGTTTGACCGTTCATGAATTTAGCCTTACATTTAGAAATTCAAATGAAAATAACAAAATATGAATTTATCGTGAAGTTAGCCGTACACTTTCGTAATTTCAAATGAAAATAACACTTGGAGTGACCGAAATAATTCACACTACATATAGTCAGTCATAGTCTTATTTCAAATCGAATTGAATCAAACCTTTAGCCTTTTTTCGAGGTAATTCAAGGTGTTTTCAATGTTTACTAATTTGTCTGAATTCGAAACTACTAACTTTAGTTCTTAGTTTGCCCCTTCTCTGCCTGTCGTTTGTCTTGATTTAATTTCACCGACCCGAGTCCAGGATATTCATTTGTTCAGCCTCAGGGTGACCGATATTGTATTTGTACTTTCTTCTCCAAATAATCCACCCCCACCTCCTATGCAATTGTCTATTGTCACCTCAATTGCATGTTACGCCTAGCTTCGTTAGTTACCGGGACTAGTTCCTGAGAAAGCTATATCTCAATTACCGGATTGAGTCACGTAAAATGGAATCGTTACCCGGGTGAAAAATAATGTTCCTTGTCGGGCACTTTGCTCTCTCTGAATTGTGTTTCCAGCTAGATTCAGTTCTTTTCCTCAAATCAGGATTCACTCTGCTCAGGACTAAGTAGAAAATATTGATGACAGCTTCTGATAAATTAAATGATATGGCAACTTTTTTGTATTTCAGCAGAAGCCAATAGCATGGAAGCTGGGACTATACCTAATAAACAGCTTAATGATTGCATGTCCTGTGAAATCTTGTGTCTATTTTTGGCACTAAACTATTGAGTGTCTATCTTGCCTCGCCTTGCATTTCTCTTTTAACGCTTTCGGCTTTAGGGTCTGAGGTGGGTTGGGAGAAGAAATTGCTGCAAATATCACTTCTCTGATCTTCATGGCGTACGGCTAACGAGGAATCGAACGCAGGTTGGCAATGGGGAGGCGGAATCCCCAACCCCCCGGTAAAGCCGCCCGCAAGGGGGCCCGAAATTGCTTCTACAAGGGGTAAGAAATTGGCCGCAAGATGTAAGAAAATTGCCCAGAAAATAGGTTTCACGACAAAATTTCCATAAATTTCAACAATTTTCACTTAAAATGACTATGCTTTGCTGAAGATGGACAAAAAACGTTGTTTTTGATAAAAACTTGCTGTTTTCTTTGTTAAAAAACAGTAACAACCGCTAAACATCGCTTTCAAAAGTACGCTTAAGGTGGTGGTACCCTTTGTGCAGTGCTTTTGTGGTGATTTTTTGAAGCGTCATAACCTGTACATTCCTATTAGCTTACGAAAGTAGCAAAATTAGCACAAAACTAGCAAAACTTTTCTGGCATACTGACATCTGATAGGCTGAATATAGACCAAAAAATTTGAACATCGATTTCTCAAAGCTGTAGAATCGGCCAAAAATTTTTCCTGTGCCATAATATGAAGGACGGGCAGAGGGACAGGTTTTTGGATTTGGCTCAACAAGCCTCAATACTCCAGAAAATCGGGCAATGTGCGGTGACACGAAATTTCGCAACTTTGTATTCTGTTTTCTCGCAACTGGATAAGTTTTAGCTCAAACCAAGAAAACTGTCCCTCCGCAATAGGGCGAATTTTCATCCAGCCAAAAATCAGGCAAATCCATTGGGTAGTTTTTGAGAAATCGATGTTCAAAACAAAATAATCGCAGTTTTGCCAAAATGATTTTTCGGCTAAATCTTTAGCTTAAAGCAGCGAATCCCAGCTAATAGGCTTTAATAAAATGGACAATTAGATTTCGTATCGATTGAGTATAAATAAACGGAAATTGACCGTACGATTTGGCAATAATTTTGAAAAAACTGATTTCCTCGAAAATGGCCGTTTTTTGACTCCAAAATTCGTTTTCGGCTTATACTGACTTAACCACTAGAGATGGCTCGAAGGTTGTAAAAGCAAAAATGTTCGCTTTTGAATGCTCTTTCCATCCATAACAACCAATATGATGTATCTAGTATCTACTGATAGTATAATGCCAAAAACCGAAAATTTCTTATCTTTTCACCTAAAAATGTGGGACTGGTCCCAGAATGTTAAAGAGCACCAAAATAGCATATTTGGAAGGTTTCATCTACTTTCATAAAGAATTGAAGCCAAAGGTCCAAAGGCAAAAGGTCCAAATTTACACAAAAGGAAACCACCATCTTAAGAAAAATCGCTCTCACGAGGGTACCCAAATTTGCTTCCACAAGGGTCAGTGAAATTTGACCTCCCGTTCAGGAATGGAATCGAATGGCAGTAAAAGAGAAGAAAATTGCTGCAGACTTGTCAATTTTCGTTTAAACTTCTAATTCGTAATTAAAATTCTAATGAATGGCAATATTGATCAAATTACTCCCCCTTTACGCCACATGCCAACTAGCCAATCAGTGAATTTTATGACTGCCTGCACTCAGTTCAAGATGCCTCAAGGATTCTGTAGGGGAACGAGCGCGCCCGTCATGCGTAGCATAAGGCTACAAAAACTTAGGACGTTTCTACAAATATTTTATTATGTACTCTTAGTAAGATAACAACTACGATATTTTGTAACACACAGGTTTGTTCATTGCTTTTGAATGAGTCGTTAGTAATCATTGACAGTGACATCAGAAACACAGAGGCTGCCGTGCTGACTCATTTTGGATTACACTTAGTTTTGGATTAGATTTTCCTTATGGAAAGTTTTCAATTAGATTGACTTTTGGACTCTTCGTTTGTTTGATTCTTCGCAAACGCCCGCGGTTAAGAAGTCCGAGCTGTTCAGTTTATGACATCTGAATATTCAGGAAAATAGCAACGGTGTGCGTGACATCAGCAATTCATGTGGACTCGGAAATGTAATTGCTAGCCCTCTGGATTTTGAATACAGCGATCCGAGTTCAGAACAAGGAGTAACGTTGCTTATTTAGCAACGTTACTCCTTGTTACTCCTTCTAACCTAACGTTGTTTAGTTTTTGATACACTCTACAGTTAGTTTATGATAAGACCTTGGCGCCATATGAAACAGGTCACAACAGGAGCAGAAGTGGAAGCGTAAAATCTGAATCTTACAAGTTCAATACTAACCCTGAATTCGTATTCTATTTTATCATTTCTGCTGCCACCCATTCATTGTTGTTTAGCTCTTTTGAGTTTAACATTTAATAAGCTGACAGCAGACATGAGCAGGAGGGGAAATTCTGGGGGGGGGTGTGAGCCGGCGGAAGAAGGGCGCCGGAAAACCCAAAAAACCGGAAAAATCCGGATTCTGGGGGGGTGAGGGCCCCTCTGGGGGAGAGGGGGTGAGGGACCCAGGGACCCCTCTGGGGGAGGGAAAGCTGAGGTCCAGGTCTGGTGGGTCTGGGGGGTACACCCCCCAAACCCCCCAAGCACACGTATGGCTGACAGGTTTATGCTTTTACATCCAGACATGTGCAGAAGACGAAATTTGGGGGAAGTCTCGCCCATTATGTTTATATCTTCAGGTCATTTTCAACAGTGAATGGAAACTGAAATTATATACATAATTGCGGGTGAACTGTCTTCTTTGCCTGCAGCCAGGATGGAGATTTGGTTGCTTACTAAATAGAAACTGAATACCAAATGTCTGTATGCTAAATGGCTTGTAGACGAAATGTAAGTATACGAAATGAGGCGACACGGAGAAGGGAAAGCTCTTAAGCGACTAAACTTTAGCCCAAACATCTTCCGATTTGATTCATTTTTGGCATGAATATGAAGCATGTGCGTGAGCAAAAAAGTATCAACTCGTTTGTTCTTAGCTGCCTTTCTGTGACCCGCTACGTTTCGAACAACCTGGCCGACTCCCCGATTTTGGCGACACCCAACATAATTACATAAAAATTTCTCACAACTGTTTGGTTCAGTGACAACGGTTACGCTTTGGCACAGCAAGAGAAGACATATTGGGTAACATGCACACGGCATTAGCTTTGCTGTTACCCTAATGGTTAGAGAGCAATACTAGCCCAAACTTGAAGAAACGTCAAAAATTTGGAAAATCGAATCGAATAATTTAAATGGGGTGCAAGCCCGGAAGCTGAAATTTGGTGTGAACGTAGGTACACCCCATGGGTCTACAAGATTGTGTCAAATATGAAGGAATTCTGCCGTGGCATTATTGTTATATTCCACTTGAAACATGAAAATAGTTGGAAAATCCGTCAAAAACGAATTTTTGAAGATTGTCCAATATACACAATATGTATATCAATCAGTAGCTTTCATGATGCTGAACAACTTTCCTTCTTGGCGCAATGGCGTATTTGCCACCTATTTCAAATTATTTTCGAAAAACTGAAATTTCATCGTTTGAAAGGACCACTGAATTGAGGGATTTTACCTTCAATTTGCCTTAGTTTAGAAGACTTGACTGAGTTTCGAAAATGGATGTATCGGGTAGAACTCAGCCATTCACACGTAATTCGTTGCTTAACAACTGTATTATGCTGTTTTCTTTTCGTGTGGCAGGCTGTACAGTCGCTAGAAGAATGTACCGGTCAGCCAGTTGACTTGGCATTCAACTGGAAACTCAAAGTAACAAACACGCATCCTTTTACGATGGAAACAAGTTTTAATTTATGTTATTGTGGCAAGGTCAGTAAGGCCAAGAGTACATAATACATAAGAGTGTGACAAGCGTCACACTCTTATGTATTATGTACTCTTGGTAAGGCATAGCAAGGTCGTAGCCAAATTTGTCGACGTTATCATGCTAGAACACCTTAGGATACTTTTTGAACCATACCAAACTGACGTTTTTTCACGTTTCAAGTGGAATAAAACTATAATGCCACGGCCGAATTCCTTCATATTTGGCACAATTTTGTAGTCCTATGGGCTGTATGTTCACACCAAATTTTAGCTTCCAGCGTTGTACCAAATTTAAATTATTTGATTCGGCGGCCAAAATTTTCCAAATTTTCGACATTTCTTCATGTTTTGGCAAGCATTGCTCTCTAACCATTAGGGTTACAGCAAAGCTAATGCCGTGTGCATGTTTCCCAATATGTCTTCTCTTGTTGTGCCAAAGCGTAGACGTTTGCACTGAACCAAACAGCTGTGAGAAATTTTTAAGTATTTATGTTGGGTGCCGCTAAAATCGGGGGGTCGTCCAGGTTTTCGCGGACGTTGTGGATTATAGGAACCACCTAGAAATCAGAGCCTTCATACTATTTTGGCCACGCACATGCTTTACATGCCTGCAAAAAAAGAATTGCAATCCGACAAACTTTGGGCACCTCCATTTTAGTCGCCCCCCCCCTTTAGGTAAGTGGGGGGGAAGGCTGTTTCCACAACACATGTGTAGTTTATACTCGATGGTATTAAAAAGACGATGTATTTTCAACAAAGGGCTTAACATGCAGCCGATTGAGCCGTGTTGAGATGTTTTTTAACCGACCATCATGTGAAGCTTCAACTAAATCATATTTTACTGGATTGGATTACCGATAGTTATACTTCCGAACTTGTTCAAACAAAACAACACCAAAAGGGAAGGGCCCATGTCAAGATAGAAGTCACATTTTGCTGCGTTCTGATCCGCCAATTGTTTTTCTTTGAAGCTGTTATTGTCATGGGAGTTCTTGGAAGTCTGGGTGCTCATAATGTTTTGTAGAGATTTGATCTATGTGTACTTCATTTATGACGGGGGATCTTGGGGTTCTTGGGGATTCTCAACTTTTCAAAGAGGTTCGATCCTTAGTTTCAAAGTTTTGATGGCGGTTCTTGGGAGTCTTTGGAGTTCTTTTTTTCAGGAGATTTGATCCTCTACTATCTAGTTCTATGTGTTTGTTGGAGCTTCTGGAGGTTTTGGATTCTGGGTTCATCTTGTCGTCAGCTGCGGACTGATACCCATATTGCCGATATTGGATGTCGGAGACACACAAACTTCAGTCTAAATTTCTGAGAAAAGCCAGGAGGACTCCCAAGTACACCATGGTTAGGCTACAATTTGATGACTAACATACAGATGTATATGTTAGAAACGTTCCTGAGTGTCTGAAGGAAAAGATCCGCAACGTAGTCACCTGTACTGTAGTTACCGAGTGCTGCATAGAAGCGCATGGGAAAAATTGTAAACCTCCTTGTTTCCTGAAGGTTCTTGGGGTTCTAACCATACATGTGCTTGGGGGGGGGGTTCCCCCCAGACCTGGACCTCACCCCTCCCCCCAAAATCCGGTTTTCCGGCGGCCTCGGCTCACCCCCCCCACTCTTAGAAATGTACACTCTTAGAACTCTACACTCTTAGAAATGTTCCAGTAGAAACTACAGGAATCACTTTTATAGATGATAAATACAAAAGCTTTTGTAGAAAATACAAGTTGAGTCTTGTATTTTCTACAGGACACCCTCGGTAGTTTTTCCCGGATCTTCTTTGGTAGAATGGATTACAAGTTTGACTATTATTCAATACAAATGAAACATGTAGTTTTCAGTGGTTTACAGGTTATTACTCGATACGCTGATAACGCAAACTGAGTAGATAAGGGCGACAGTGATCATAATTTTTGAAGACTGCAATTTTTGAATGATTTCAAGTTTTCAGTCTGTCAACACCATGTAGGTGATTTTTTGTAACGGCCGCTCCCTGCCGGAAAAATTTTGGGAGCGGCCGCCCCCCACCTGCCTCCCCTTCAAATAACAGGTCGCTCCAGTAAAATTTACAGGTTTAGTCTTGTAAAAACTACAGGTTTGGTATCTGATTTAGGATTGTCAAAACAGTCTTTTTTTTAATCCCGAGTAAATCACGCCTTGTTAGTACATTATCTTTTATTACATAGACGTGATTTGCCCCGCGGCCGCCCAACCCCAATGCCGCGTCCACATACAACAGGTATTACATCTGCCACGGCGATGCTGATGCATGTAAGCGGCTACGTCGTGACAGGATTAGTAGACAATTATATATAAACTCATACAAAGGCATGAGCGTATATATACACACAGTGACGCAAGGTTGGCAACCCGGGTTTGTACGCTATTAGATATTTAAATAAAATGCGACTGAGAACAACAAAATTAAAGTTATTTAGTTTATGAAAGTACACACATTGCGTGAAACCAAATAAATTATGGCATGCAAAGGACTACTGTCCTTGTAATGCACGCCCCCGCATAAACTTGTGCAGCTGAGCTTCATGCTTTAACAATTTCGACTTAAATGTGCTCAGAGAAGAACAGGTAACAATACTGTCCGGTAAACAGTTCCAAACATTGCAAATTCTATAGAAAAAGAAATGACTTGCTCTAGACTTTTTATATCGCTTAGGTCTAATAGACAAACTATTATGGCCCCTTGTCCCTGCGTCAGGCGAATATGTAAAATAATCATCAAAAGAACAATCAAAGGCATTATACACTATACTATGCATCAAATATAAATCATACATTAACCTTCTCATTTCCAATGATTGTAGGTTGCAACGTTTAAGTCTTTCTTTGTAAGTAAAATTTTCAAGGCCATACAGTCGTTTTGTAAATGCACGCTGTACTCCCTCCACAGTGTCAATGTCTTTAAGCAAACTAGGTGACCATATCTGGGTACAGTATTCCAAAATTGGTCTAACATACGTCACAAAAAGTTTAGTTAAGAGGACTGCATCTCTACTAGAGAAACTGCTAAAAATAATTCCTACTCTCTGGTTGGCCTTAGCTCTAATTTGACTTATATGTTTAGAGAAAGTTAAATCATTACTCATCATTATACCCAGGTCCCGCATAAACTCAGTATCGGACAGAGATTCACCACCCAAAGTATAAACTTGATTATCGTTACGATAACCCAAATGCATTACCAGACACTTATTAGCTGCTACAGTCATTTGCCAATCTCTAGTCCATGCATCAATTTGAAAAAGATCATTTTGAAGCACATTTGCCCCATATGACTTATTGACAGTAGAGAAAATTTTCGCATCATCTGCAAACAGTCGAATTTCTGACAACAAATTCTCCGGTAAGTCATTAATATAAATCAAAAACAATATAGGACCCAGTACAGAACCTTGTGGTACTCCACTTGAGACTGGAGCCCAATCTGATTTGGAGGAACCCAACTTTACTCTTTGAAATCTCCCCGTAAGGAAGGCCCTAATCCATGCCAGCATCTTTCCCCTAATCCCAAGTGCTTCTAGTTTTCGCAAAAGCTTTGAATGACAAACTGTATCAAAAGCTCGCATCAAATCAATATATACAATATCAACACAGTCACCAGCATCCCATGCGTCTATCCAACATTGAGTACATTCAAGCAATTGTGTAAGGGTAGACCTCTTACAAACAAAGCCATGTTGGTGTTTGCTAATAAGGTGGTGCTTATTAAAGTGGTTTACCATGAAAGGTTTTACTACTCTTTCCATTGCTCTGCAGCAGCCAGCAGTCAAACTAACAGGTCTATAATTTTTAGGATCTTTGGAATTACCCTTTTTATAAATAGGACATACATCGGCTCTCAACCAATCACTAGGAATTTCGCCAGAATTTAGAGATTCTCTGAAAATTTTCGTAAGCGGTTTTTTAAGAGAATGAGCCAATTTCTTTAAAAAGACATTTGGTATTCCATCTGGACCAGCAGACAATTTTGGTGATAAATCTTTTAACACTTTGAAAACATCGTTTTCGCTAAACAAACAGTCAACCAAGGAGTCAGCTTCAGATACAATATTCACAACATGTGGCATATTACCATCGTCCGCCGTAAAAACAGATACAAATGTTTCATTTAACACTGAGCATTTATCTGCATTATCATATACTACATCACCGTTACTGTTAGTAAGGGCAACAATGCTGGAGTCTTTTTTACTTAACCGTTTCCTCGCATAAGAATAAAAATTGTTGACACAATTTTTATTTGCTAATCGATTTTCGAAAGCTAACCGATCAAAATAAACAGCTGTTTTGACCTGTTGACATTTTTGCCTGTGAGCTCTTTTGTTGTAATTTGATTTAGCCTTCTTAAAACGCCTCCATGCAATTTTCTTTTCTTTGATCAGTTCCAGAGTTCTATACGACAAGGGAATTCGATACCTTTTCCCAAAGGGCTTTGTCATAGGGACAAAGTTTTCGATTGCAAAATTAACACAGTTTTTAAACTCAATCCAGTATTGTTCAATGTTAGTGCATTCCATAAATATTATATTCCAATCTAACGAATCAAAGAAAATAGACATATCAACATAGTTAGCTTTTGAAAAATCCTTCCGACACAAATTGGGAGAATTTTCAAAACGTAAATTAGGATAAAAAAGCACAACTCCATGTTTGCTTAAACCTATTGGTTCGTCAACTGTAATACCACTTATACTGAACTCAGAAGGTCCAAATATTAAGTCTAACGTATTATATGGTTGAACGAAATGTGTGGGTTCCTTTACAAATTGCGTGAAACAATTGTCGACAAAAAAATCTAAAAATAATTTGGATTGTTCTGAACCAAAAGCAAATGGAATATTCCAGTCAATTTTAGGTTGATTAAAATCACCAACCACAAAACAGTTTGCACAACCCAATTTTGCATTAAGAATATTCCGAAAAATTTCATCCAAATTTGATACACCCACTGTTGGAGAATGATATATGACACCAAATCGTGCTCGTATACCCTCAAAGTCAGTTATATCGACCCACAAAGATTCACATCCCTTCCCACTAAGATGCTCACAGATAACAAAATTTACACCGTTCATAATATACATCATTACACCTCCCCCCGTATTTGGCATAGTACGACCCGGAGTCTCTACGTTTTTTCTATCCATTCTATGGACAGTATATCCCTCTAAATTATAAGTTATATCAAAATCATGTTCTGGGTGTAGCCAAGATTCTGTAATACATATCAAAAGTGGTTTTTCCGGAAGTGAATTTAAATAAATTTTCAAAAAATTCAGTTTATTTCGAATAGAACAAGCATTCAGGAGAAGGCATAGACTAGACTTTGAGTCAATACTGTTTGAAAACGACTTCTTAATATGCGGGGGCCCAATTTCCTAAGCCTCAATTACAGCACCAGTGTTACGATTAACAATTATACCACGGCGAATGATCGCATCCTCGCACGTTTCTCGAGCCTTCTGAAGCTTCCCGCGCAGAATCTCATCTTTACGTCGCTCCTTGTAGGTTAAATCCTGTCTGGCCCACACTTTGCTCCAGCGAACTTTCTTTGCCTGATGATCCCGGATGCCACCGATGAAAACAGATTTGGCTGCAGGTGGCTTAAAGCTAACCTTAATAATTCGGGGCTTCCCATCCTTCCGAGGCAGACCATCTCTGTAAACATCCTGAACATACTCAGGATCGATCCCAATCTCCTTGGCCAATAACTTAATCTCAGCCAAATCCAATGCCTGAGCGTCCGCCGTAGAAAAGCTTTCAGCATTTTCTGCGGGAGACTGCTCCGGCAATCCGAAGACGACAGCTCTATTTTTCTTCTCCTGAGCCTCCAACAAATCGGCAAACTCTTCCTTCATCTCTTGTACAGTAGGAGCAGGACGCGCCTCAAGAGAGGCGACTCGAGACAGCAATTCGGTAATCTGATTTTCCAGTACCCGAATTCGAGCTTCACTTGCAGACGGAAGAGGCGAAGCAGAAGAAGGCTGGCTGGGAGACTGTTGTATAAGGCCACTAATCTTGCACCGACATTCGGCGCAAGTGTACGACATAATGTTAACAAGTTCCGTGTCAGATACTTTCTTGAAAGTAGCCTCTTTGATACCGGCACAATAAACATGAAATTTTTGATCACAAAATTGGCAAGACAGCTTGTGATCCATTTCAGCAATCTTTCGGTCGGTGGACTTTTTGCATTGCTCAGCAGCACACGTCGATTCGGCCATAATTCAGTTCCAGAAATTATGCAGCAATAATTCCTAGAACTGAATCAAATGGGTTAAAACCTAACCATCAAATGGGTTAAAGTTTAGTTGAAATTTATATCGTGTCTATGTAGAAACCATTCATATATGTGTCAGCCATCCTAGTCACTAGGTGGCGCCGTATGGCGGTTCGTTCTCGCTAGAAATTTCCATCTTTTTTGCTCTCTAAAAGCAGGTCCTATTTTCGTCCAATCAAATTTAACCACGGCCTTTCAAAACTAGTTCTGCCTGCCTATGCAGGTCTACTTTTCAGTGTGTTGTTTTTCTTTCTTGCAGATTGGTCGCTTTGTGTCTTTTTACTCGCCCTCTCTGTGTACACGTATTTTCTGTGCTTTTATCGATTTTAATTCGGTCTAAAGTGGGTACCACTTAAGACTTTACTCAGCTCCGGGGTGACACTGTAGAGCTTGATCATTATTTTGTAGGCTTTCAAAAAGTTTTCTATCTTATTCTCAAACTTTCTAAGCTCTTGTCTACTCACTTTTCGGGAACTTTAGAAGACGTTTAAATGCGGTCGTGACGACTGAAATTATTTAGGATCTCTCGACTATTTGTGGGGGTTTTGAAAGTAATTGTTTGTTATACTTTGGCTTAGTAAAAATATATTGATTTGAATCTTCTGTTGTATTGTCTTGAAAAGTCTCTAAAAAGTTAATTTTGTCCCTTTCTTCTTTCCGTGCTTTTTACACAGCATTGTACGCGCTTTCGGGGATCACCCCCTTTTGTCAAACATAACTTTAAGTAAATGTGGTCTCTTTTCAGACCATTTTTAGGGCGTCATCTTAGTTAGGTTTTTGTATTAGCTTATATAATCGGTAGGTAAGGCTTTTCTAAGAATTATTGGGTAGGTAGATAGTCATTTTAAGTGTGTACATTTCAGCAAATTTCGGGGTAGGTTTTCTAATTCTGAGTCGTTGCTCTTCATCGGCGGTTAAACTTCGTTCGGTAGGATTCACTTAGAACAATTTGGCGAGGTTCGCATAGGTCGACTGGAACTACGTCTCCTCCAGGTTCGACGTTACCTTGTGCACAGTTTCCCACTTGTAGAGTTTGGTCAATTCGTACACTACAAACTTTACAATACATAGCTCCTCTGTACACCGATAGCCTCTAGGGACATCACAAATGCTATATTAACGATCCGAATCCCACCCTCGTCTTCTGGCGTATCGCACTTGTCTGTCATCTATCATAAAGCGGCTACTTTCCTCTGATATTCAGCGGTGAAATTTACATGCATCGCAGACCAATACACATGACAGCCTAAGGCTAAAAAATGACCAACAAGGCAAACTAACAGCATAGGCCAGGTAGCTGCAAGATATTTGCCTAGCCTCACTTTATTGATAAATTCTACTGATTATGACGAAAGGTTTAGCTACTACAGTTACAACGAAGATGTCGTCACATTGTTGTTACATTGAAAATGTTCCCTAATGTAAATAAAAATTAAGTTTACTATAGAATTAAATAGAAAAAGAGCGCTGCAATATCGTCTCAGAGTGCGTAAATATAAAGGTCTAACGGATCGTGTGCGTTCATTACCGAGAATTGCTTAATCGAGAATTGCTTTACCGAGAAAATGAGCAGCCGTTAATTTGAAATTTTGCTTAACCGAGAAAAGCCAAATATACGCGTTTTGCTTAACCGAGAAAATGCATAACCGAGAATTGCTTAACCGAGAATTGCTTAACCGAGAAAAGTATATACATTGACAGCCATAGAATAACTAATGAATGGCTGAATGTAATATGATATTTACCATAATACGTTAACAGCTTAGTACTGTGTTTCTGTTTCCTTCAGTTAAAATATTTCATTAATATGTATAATTTAAAACCAACTTTACGATTTACCTCGTCTTTCCAATGAGTCAAATTCAAATAACAACTGTGTAATTAAATACACTCTGAAAAAGACTTTTCTAAAAATTACAAAAATTCTTGTTGTTTTCTAACAAAGTGCTCCTGTACGGTCAGTCACTAGCGGAGCTTCTTGTGTTTTCCACAAAACCAACTTTTGTATTTTAATTGGCCTCTAGAATAGTAAAAATATATAGTTTCCTGTAGTAAATACTAAAGAAACCTGTACTGTTACAGGAGATTTCTGTAGAAAGTACTAAAGAAACCTGTAGTTTTTTCGATTTTTCGACAATTGTCCGTAGTTTTTACAAGACAAATCCTAATTTTCACTGGATCGAACTGTTCATGAAAACTGGGCGTAGCTGCAGGAGGGGGAGCGGTGCGGCCGCTCCCAAAATATTTTCGGCAGGGAGCAGTCGTTACGATACAATGGGCGCTGAAACACTGAAAATTTGAAAAATTCAATAATCTTCAACAGTCTTCATTGATCACTGTCGCCCTTATATACTCATTTTGCGTGATCAGAATATCGAGTAATAACCTGTAGAGTCAAAACCAGTGAAAACTACAGGTTTCATTTGTATTGAATACTAGGCTAACTTGTAATTCATTCTATCAAAAGTTCTACCCTTTAAAAACTACTACCTAACGATG
Organism: Trissonchulus latispiculum; assembly: GCA_030248195.1. Taxonomy (NCBI): domain Eukaryota; kingdom Metazoa; phylum Nematoda; class Enoplea; order Enoplida; family Ironidae; genus Trissonchulus; species Trissonchulus latispiculum. Next base: position 11,129 of record JASAND010031569.1, on the reverse strand, counting down.
TCCTGCAGAAACTACGGGTCTTTCACTTTAGCTTTAGCACCCCCCAATGCTCCGAAGAAGGTCTTGGACCTTATACACCGTCCGTGTTTACCTTTATACTATTACATCAGAATGACAATTTTTGCTTATATATGTTCAAGCAATTGCTAATATATATTTCACTAAGACCATAGTTCTTTAAAAATAAAACGGATTAGATTACAAATTAATCCGTATTAAAGAAATGAACCCTCATGTTAACATTTAATTCAGGCGAGTTAAACTACTTAAAATTTAGTCCTGTTCTTAACGCATTTAGTATTAAAATTTTAATCTAATCCTTTTTCATTGTTCACGCTTTGATAATTAAATGAACGAGTTAATTTTGATTCGACATGCTTAATCGCTGATTCTTTTCTATAAGGATTAATTTTAATCCATTGAATCCACTGTCTAAGTTTTCAATTTGTTTAATAGTCGTGCAGCGTAAACGAATAAAAATTAGGATGAAAATTGTTTTAAGCGCTGATCCTAATCTGTTTAATCCGTTTAATCCATCATTAAAGAAATAGCTATTAAAATTTTCACCAGGCAACTTTAATTCGTATAATCCAACCATTTTAATCTTTAAATAAATAGACCTTAACTTGCCTCACATAAATAACTTTATATTATTTAAATTCAAACTTAAAATGTAATTTTTTACGGATTTCTTTTATAATGCCGGAAACAAGCTTTGCCATGTAATTTTGGATAATTTTAGAAATAGTCTTTAGCCAAATGATATTATGAGAAAGTTTACTGTCAGTGGACGTGGTGGCCATTCTAAGTTCAGGTTAAAGTAGGATTGAATATGGCGAATTTTGAGTTTTCGCGCTAATGCTAGCGCTTTGATAGAGCGAATGCGCTGCCGTCTTAGTTCGCCTACTTCCTAAGGTCTATTTCCTACTTTGTCTCGAATTTAAATTTTAGCGGAGTAGCATTGTCACGTGGCCCAGCGGCGCTATGAAACGCAGTGAGTTGATGTTTCAGCTCTACTGTAGTTATATATTTATAAGAAATCTGATATCCACACAAACTGTTAAATGTTAGTTTAATTTTACTACTTCTTAAATTAACTTATTTTAAAATTAGGTTTAGACAGTCTAAAAATAAATCACAGATCGAAGTTCAGTTCGAATTTCGGCTGTTCAAGTCAGTGCTTGAATAATTTGAGATTTAGAAACTAATTGCTAGTTAATACAAAATTTATTTATTTTAGAATTTAAGTAGCAATACCAAAACAAGAATTTGATGACATTTTCATCATTTCATCCTTAATTATAATCCCTCAATTAAACTTAACTGTTAACTTCTTCAATTAACTAATAAAAGCCTTTAGTAATGGGTTTCTTCGTAAAAGCAAGAGTACATAATAGAATATGTAGAATAGAATAATGTATGAAAGCATGTAATTAGTGTAGGGTGGGACCCCCCCCCCCCCGAGACTTTCGGGGGGGTCCCGAGTTAGCGACCCGAGCATGCCAAGCATGTTTAGTACATAGTAGCGTAAGAGTTTCATACTCTTATTCTATTATGTACTCTTGGTAAAAGTGAACTCCACGGTGCAGTTTTTCCCCCGGTGTAAAATCCCCCCCCCCCCCGGAAAAACTGCACCGGTATGGATCTCCCCCCCCCGGAAAAATTACGCCGGTGTGAATTTTTCGGGGGAACTTTTGCACTAATGCAAGAAATAATGCAAATTTCAGTCAATTAATTGAGTTTGGCCCATAATCGAAGCTACTAATTATACTTTGGAGATGGAATATGATTGCCATATTAAGCCAAAATAATTATTCGTTATAATAGTTCGTCTGAGATACAAAATTAAATCTAAATTCATAATAAATAAAATTTCTTGAAAAATCAGAAATTTTGCAGGATTAACTAAAATCATTGTTTTATTCAACTGCGTTTTTCACATTTTACACATTTAATTAAGAAAAATGTTTAATAAATATATATCCACTCTTATCTTTCTTAGGTTTCTAATATTTTATGATTTTATATCAAAGTAAAAATATGCATAAATTGAAGCATGGAAACCTTTTATCTCCGAGCCCAAACCAAGTTCAATTAAATCAGTGCTAATTTCTAATCTTACTAGGTTTCTGATATCTTATTTCTAAGTAAAAAATAAAAAAACTAAAAATATAATTGAAATTTTGGAAATTTTAGTCTCAACTACAGGTAACGGTGAAATCTTTTCCTACAGAAAATTTGCAAGGAAAGCCTACAAAGTTCAAGATATCGTGATCAATTTAGATTATTTTAATTCAATGAAATTACAATTTGCAAACTGAAAATTTTAATTCTTATATAATTCGACAAAATTTAAAAAATTTTAAAATAAGTTATATTTGTTCAACTTAAAGATTACTCGGACATTAAATCTCCCAGATGTAAAGTTATTTATTTTTACTTTGTAAATGAAAACATAAAATATTAGAAGCCTAACAGTGATTAGAAGTTATCAGCTTTTTACCTATTTCCTTATCAAGGTTTATCAAATGAAAGTAATGAATAATTATTTTAGCTGATTACGCTAATCATATTCCATCTTCAAAGCATTAATTAGTTGTTTCGATTATGAGCCAAACTCAACTTAAACTGAAATCTGCATTATTTCTTGCATTGGTGCAAAATTTCCCTCCGAAAAATTCACACCGGTGTAGTTTTTCCGGGGGGGTATTTCAAGGGGGGAAATCACTCCGTGATAAACTCAACTTTTATACTTCGTTACTATCATCTCAAGGTAAAATAGTCCATATTGGACATTTGCATCTGTGGTGGTGACCAAAATCTGGAACAGCAACAAAGGTCTATAACCAGGAACGGAGAACGAAAAAAGGAGTTCAAGCACATTCTATCAACACATTAACTGGAGTTCGCTTAAGTTTCTAGTTTTAATTAATTTATTAATTAATTACATTTTTCTTTGTTTAAGCTAACATGAACTACTCTGGTTGTGAGAAAACTCAATGCGAAATTTCGTGCTACCGCACATTTGGCGGTTTTTTGGAGCATCGAAAGAGCAGAGATGTTCGCTGCTTAATTCCACTCCTGTTGTGGACAACCTTTTTTCGTTCTTCGTTCCTGGTTTTAGACCTTTGTTGCTGTTCCAGATTTTGGTCTTCACCAGACACCAATGTCCAATATGGACTATTTTACCTTGAAATGATAGCTAATGAAGTATAAAAATTGAGGTTACTTTTACCAAGAAGCACATTGCCAAAGACTTACCAATGCTTCTGATTATTCATTAGGCTTTTATTAGTTAATTGAGGAAGTTAATAGTTTACTTTAATTGAGGAATTATAATTAAAGAAGAAATGATGAAGATATCATCAAACGCTTGTTTTGGTATTGCTACTTAAATTCTAAAATAAATTTTTTAACTAGCAATTAGTTTCTAAATCTCAAATTATTCAAGCACTGACTTGAACAACCGAACTTCGAACTGAACTTCTATTTGTAATTTATATTTTTAGACAGTCTAAACCATACGTGTGCTTGGGGGGTTTGGACATACCTGAACGGGAGGTCAAATTTCACTGACCCTTGTGGAAGCAAATTTGGGTACGATTTTCGATTAAGCGATTTTCGCCATTTTTTAACAAAAAACAGCTACTTTTAGCTAAAACACGTTTTTCGGACGTTTTTTAGCAAAAATTTGTGCTTTTAAGAGAAAAATTCCGGCGCAGCCGGAAAATTTTTGGAAATTTTAGTCGTAAAACCTATTTTTTGGGCAATTTTCTTACCCCTTGTGGCCAATTTTCTTACCCCTTGTGGGAGCAGTTTCGCGACCCCTTGTGGGCGACTTCGCCGAGGGGGGGGAATTTCCCCCCCTTGTCCACCTGTGCCCCCCCCAGAGGGGTCCCTCACCCCTCCCCAGAATCCGGATTTTTCCGGTAGAAAACCGGAAAAATCCTTCCCCCAGAACTTCCCCTCCTGCACATGTCTGGTCTAAACCTGTTTTAAAATAAGTTAATTTAAGAAGTTTAATTAAAATTAAAATGAAATTTAACAATTTGTGTGGATGTCAAATTTCTTAAAAATATATACAACTACAGTAGAGCTGAAACATCAACTCACTAGGTTTCATAGCGCCGCTGGGCCACGTGACAATGCTAGGTACTCCGCTAAATTTTAAATTCGAGACAAAGTAGGAAATAGAACTTAGGAAGTAGGCGAACTAAGAATTCAGCGCATTCGCTCTATCAAAGCGCTAAAACTAGCGCGAAAACTCAAAAGTCGCTATATTCAATCCTACTTTAGCCTGAACTTAGAATGGCCACCACGTCCACTTACAGTTTGCCTGTATGTTGATAAATGACAGGACAGGTCACACAAATGTATTCATATTATATCTCCACAGAGTACATAGTTGTTTTACGCTACAGTTTTACCAAGAGTCCATAATTTATTCCTTTATATTATAGAAGAAGAGTAAGCCACTAGAGGGCTTCTCTTCTTGGCATTGCGTAACGGTGCTCCGACCACAATACGCGAATGTTCCCCCGTTTGGTGGGGGGGTCGACACGCAGACCCCCGCCCCATTGGGTGGGGGGGTATGCAAAAGGGGTCCCCGTTTGGGGGGGGGGTATGCAAAAGGGGTCCCCGTTTGGTGGGGGGGTAGGCAGAATGGAGTCCCCGTTTGGGGGGGGGGTCGCCAAGTCAGGCTAAGATTGGATTAAACTGATTGGCTGTTGGCGACCCCCCCCCCCAAACGGGGACCCCTTTTGCATCCCCCCCACCAAACGGGGACCCCTTTGCATACCTCCCCCACCACCAAACGGGGACCTCTCTTTGCTACCCCCCCTCACCAACGGGGGACCATTTTGCTAATAGAACAAAAACTACCGTAATCCTCTGCTCTACCCCCCCCCCACCAAACGGGGAGGGGGTCTCTGCAATCTGATTGGCTGTTGGCTACCCCCCCCCCCCACCAAACGGGGACCTCTTTTCTGCTACCCCCCCCCCACACGGAGGGGGGTATGCTTTGTCGAAGAGAGCTACCCCCCCACCAAACGGGGGAACATTCGCGTATTGTGGTCGGAGCACCGTTACGCAATGCCACGAAGAGGAGCCCTCTAGTGGCTTACTCTTCTTCTTATATATAGTGCAATTATGCACTCTTGGTTTTACGCAGTTTTAGACATTTTCTCGGTTAAGCAATTCTCGATAAAGCAAATTCTCGGTTCCTCCCCTGGCCCAGATTGAATCAATACTTGACCAAACGAACTAAAATTTGGTATGGGTATGTTTTCGACCACGCCAAGTTCAAATATCGCAAAATCTTTTGGATTTCGAGAAATCCGAGTTTTTCGATTTGTAAGGGGGACCAATGGGAACCGAAAGAGTTTTTGTCTTCGATTTTGCTAAAAAGTTGGATTTATGGGTTTTCGAAGTCGCTGAACACGAATCTGAAGTCCGTTTCTCAATTCAGCTTTTCGTTAGCTCAGTATAGGCCAATGTTTTAAGCTTGAGATGTAAACTTATACTGAGCTAACGATAAGCTGAATCGAAAAAAAGACTTTAAATTCGTGTTTGGAGACCCCGAAATCCCCCGAATCCAACTTTTTAGCAAATTTGAAGACAAAAACTTTTTCGGCTCCCCTTGGTCCCCCCTTACGAAGAGAAAAAATCGAATTTCGCGAAATCAAAAAATTTTGCGATATTTGAACTCAGCGTGGACGAAAACATACCCATGCCAAATTTCAGCTCGATTGGTCAGGTTTTGTGGATTCAGGGCCTTGGGGGGTTATCCTGAAATGATCCGGTCTTATTTTAAGGGATTTAGAACATTTTCTGTTAGGGAAGCTGTCATAGGAATGTTGTTAATTAATCAGAATAAACGTGACTTACAAGAATTTTCAGAATGTTTGAGTGAAACTTACTGTATTTGGAAACTCCCATTGCGTTTACTGTGTCAAAACATTACACCATCTGAGTAGTCACTAGTCGCTTCGGGGTGGGAATCCAGACATAAACACAGTTGCCCCATAATCTTCTGTAGTTTGGAGATCCTTCCAAGAGCCACTTTACCTTTGTTTACTGTGTAAAGATTGTGTGCTAGTATTGCCGGTCCTGGTGGAAACGACGAAATCAATCACAATGTCCGGTGGGGATGGCTAGCCTCATTGTAAATGGTCAAAGCTCTACAAAAACCGTTTGTGAAAATCGTTAAGTTACGAACAAAAATGATTTCTAATGACAAATTTCACGCTCTTACTATGTTTCAGATGGACAAGGACAAGGATTTTAGTCTGTATGACAATATTTCAGTCCCATATTATCATTCCGCCGGTATGATTTGCTATTCTTTCTTTATTGTTAGTTTTGCTACTACGGGATTAGCATTCTATTTACTGACCTGTGTTGTGATTATACAAAACAAGTCAAAACTGAATAATTCCTTTTATACTTGCGCATTGTCGCTTGCTATTCCTGACTGCTTAAGTCTCATTGGGCAAATAATATACTGTATTCCGAAAATGAATCTTTCTCCTGACAACACTTACATTGTTAGATGCGGTCCTGTGATACGTGGAATTTTGGAAGCCTCGTGGTGGTCAATGATTAGCCACTTTTTTGTCATTAGTATCGATCGATATTTAGCAATAAATAAGCAACACCTTCACGATAACTGGTTCAGTCGGCGAAATGTAATTATTATCGTTGCAGTGGCTAATCTGCATGGAATTATGTGCATGCTCATATCAGAATCATTGGCATGTCCTGTCGTATTCGTCCACAACACATGGAAACCCTCCTACTTGCTGGAACAGACTGATTGTAAATTTTGGCCTTTCTTTATGACCATTTTTTACGGATGCCTAATTGCCAGCTGTACTGCCATTGTTTATTTCATAACAATACGACAAGTTCGCAGAACTTCCATGCAGCTAACACTGAACAGGCAATCAGTACTAAGAAGAAAGCAAAACATTTTGGCGATGCAGTTTGGTCTGATAGTTTGTGTTTTCAGTGTTCAGATGGCACTGTTTTCAACAATTCCGCTTGCAGACCTCCTCTCAATAGACAAATATTGGAGTGGTGCTTTGGTGAACATCTTCACCGTTTGTGACCACATGCTCACACCGTTTTCCTACGTTATGTTTGGGTCTGAATTTAAGCGCTATTTCTCCAGACTACTTCTTGACAGTCCAATAGGAAAACTAACACTGGTGCATAGTTCGGCGTCCGCCAAGCATGTGAATCCCAACTGTCCTCTGAAAGAAATGCTGCCAGATGTAATACCAAAAAAATTGGAAAGACAAACAGTGTCCCATGCTTCAGAATAACATAGTGCACACGCTTATCTGTGATAGAAATGGATGTGTTTCTTTTGCTGTAACGATGGTGTCGCATTCGTAACGACAGTTCGAAAATTGAAGCAACCATGGGTACAGCAAACAAGACACGATAAAATAGTATAAGCATTTTAGAATGAAGAGATTCAGAAGTAGCCTTCTTGCCGTTTGCTTGGAATTAATTTCACTGATCTTTCTGAAAAATTCTCCATTTTCCTCCGGCCTCAGGAAGACCTATGTTCTGTTTCTAATAACTTCTCCACTGAAGGTGGTGATATCCTTTTTGTGCAGTATTTTTTTAAATCTTTCGCCATGTATAACGTTAGATACATCGTGCTTATAATCAGTACATCCACCTGAGTTTAGGCAACTTTCAATATAGATTACATTTCTGACATACCAGCTAAATGCAGACCTTTCTCAACACTTGTATATGCCAAAAATTGTTTTTGTGATATAATATAGCTAGTTGGCATTTTCTGGATTCGACAACAACAGCTCTTAGTGCCCCAGTAAATACACCAAATGTGTGATTCATGAGTTTTCTGGAGAAGTGCTATCGCAAAACCAAGAAACACGTGCCTCCGCAAAAGTGCAAATTTTCACAATACCAAATCTTGTAGAATGTTTTAGCTAATTTTCGAGAAATCTATCTTAAAAACAAAGAGCTTTTCCAAAACGAATTTTTGATCATATCACTATTTTAAAGCAATAAACTCCAACATTGGAGGCATTGGCAAATTGTGGATGCGACGGTGTATCGATTAGTATAAATGAGCTACCATGGTCCTTAGTATATGAAAGTAATTTCAAAAACAACCGATTTTCTCGAAAATGGCCACTATTAAACCAAAACCAAAATAATTTCTGGGCTAAACACTGACTTAACCATTAGAAATAGTTCAATGGCTACCTTTTGCAAAAATGTTCATTTTGATGCCCGACACCAGCCATAACAACCAATCCGCTGTCCTGCCTGTGTGCTAAAACAAAAGTGGGAAAGTGTCGTCTATGTTCTTAAATAATGGACGGCTCTAGTTTCATGTCTATACGAAGTAACATCAGCACCTCAAACCAACCTTATTGTTTTCAATTACATATTCTTACCTAATGTGCTGGTCACTGCACTAGATCACTAACATATAGCTAACATTTGTATATCTGTTTACTCTGGATACCACCATTTAGTTCAGTTTAGCTTTGTTAGTTAAAGGGATAGTTCCTCATATTTTTGCTAATAGGCAATTGTTAGCTTCTGCGTGGAAAGGACTAATAAGTCCCATGACATTCTGTGTGTGGTCGGTACGTCGAAGGGACATTTCGGAATGGTAAAATCCTATTTGATTAACTGAATTAATTAATAAAGATTTCCAGCTTCAGTTTCGTTAATTCAGTTCATCTCAGCCGTCATTGCGTTGGTGTTAGTGTTAGGTTTTACGTGGCTTTTTTAATTAATCCACTGATGAACAACAGTTGTATGCAGCGTCATCCTGGGCATGACAAAAAAGGTTTATGTCAACTTGAATCTTCAAAAATTGTATAAAATGACAGTTTGTTGCTTCGAATCCCTGTGTAGAAGTTCTCAGCAGCCTTGGATGTTGCAAACCTTCAGTAAACGAGCTGAAATATACTATGGTATATTTTCGACCAATCTGAGATTCAATCTATCAAATATTTAAATTCACGGAATTTGTTTTTTTGGTTTTGGGTGTGACATTGTCTCTTGCTCCTTTGAGGAAATCACAGCCAAAATTCGTAGCTGTTACTGGGAACCAGGGATGGAAACTGGGTCACTTTTTGTGACCCATGACCCACTCGACACAAACGTAAATTTGACCCAGACCCAAAGTGACCCATAAATTTTAAAATTTAGTGACCCAGATCCAAATGACCCAAACGTTTTCGTGACCCAGACCTAACTGACCCAAGAATTTTCCTGACCCAGATCCAAATGACCCAATCGAATAACGTTACACAGACTGACTTTACCTAACCGAGATTGTGAGACGAGGTATCTTTCGTGATTTCCCAAAAGCCCTAACTTTTGATTTTTTGACCAATAACTTTAAAATTTAGCACGGGGCATACAAAGTCAAGTTTAAATTTTTTCAATAGTTAAAATTTTAACTTTTTAAGGGGAAGCCAAAGAAGGAAACTAAGGATCCAAATTTTTTCTGGAAGCATTTGTAGGTTTTTGCATTTAAAACACTTTAAAACCATTTAGCTAGCATTATAATTTTAAAAGTTAACTCAAATTGGAAAATTTTCATTACTGTTGCAATAGTGATGAAATTGAAAGAAATAATGCAGCCACTGCAGCATTTTGCTGGACAGTTTGCTTTTGAGACCTGAGTGGTTGATGCTGTAAAATTTTAGAATCGACAGAAATACTTCCACCTTGGTCTACGTGCTTTTACTATGTGAATCGACTCAAATAGAATGGCATAGCAAGTCACACCTAACTACTGATTTCTGCCTTCGGCGCGATCATTTTTCAGAAAGATGGGTTTACCTTTAAAACCAGCTAAACTTCCACCACGAAAATTAAAACTTTAAAGATTTGGTAGAACCCCTGTGACCCAAGCCCAAAATTACCCACTAAAATTGATGACCCACACCCAAAGTGACCCATAGGATGCTTGACCCAAACCCAGCCTGACCCAAATGTTTCCCAAAATTAGTGACAAGACCCAGTCACCCAAGCAAAAATAGCGACCCAATCGACCCATGACCCACTCACCCATGACCCAGTTTCCATCCCTGCTGGGAACTGTTCGCTATTTGATAAATAGTGAACAGTTTTTGGAAGAATGTAAAAATTGCGAGAAAATTGTCTTTTTGACAAAATTTGCACTTGTTGTGTCTAATCTTTGAACTTATCATAAGATGCCCGAAGGCAAGAGAGCAACCAAAACAGAGGCAAGAGAGCAGAGCGCAGAGTGCAGTTGCCCAGCGGCATTTCTGCATTTCCACCAGGTGTTCAGGACAGCAGCATGCGTATTTTAGTTTCTGCTTTTCGTGATCCTTTCGATTTTCCAAATTTCGTATATTGAGTAATCACCAAGAACTCGTCCACCGAAGAAGTGCGTCAAAGTAGATAGCTTCACTCTACATTACGTCCTTAACACACATGCAAAGTTGTAGAGATGAATCTTTAACGATTTTTAATAGAAACATCGGTCGACATGCTATGCCCCTTCTTAATGTGCTGGTATCCTTTTGTGCAGTGCTTTTGTGGTGATTTTTCGAAACGCTATAACTTTCACCATTTTGAAAGTTGGAAAGAACTTTATACATCGTTTTAAAGCTTATAATTTGTAAATTCATATGAGCTTACGAAACTCGCAAAATTAGCAAAATGCAAAATTTTTTGACACACTGACATCTGACCGGCTGAATAAAGACCAAAATTTTTTGAACATCGATTTCTCAAAACTGTAGAACCGGTCAAAATTTCTTCTTGTGCCACCATATGAAGTTCTGGGCCGAAGTTTCCATGAATGAAGCCCTAAATTTAGTGTTTTTGCGAATCATCAAAATCTGCAGTTTAGCTTCTAAAAATATAGACACTGCTGAAGTGTCTAATCTTTTATTTTATTTACTAGTTTTTCATAAAGATTTTTTCGTTGACTTTTAAATATGAAGAACTGAGCCCAACCGAGTCTTATGCGTTATGCGTTATTACTCATCGACGTACTATGTACTCCTATGTTGGCATTTCATTGTTTCAGATGGATTTGAACAACAAGACAAAAACATCGCATCCTTATTGTAGTGTTGTAGAGGAAACAAGCC